>QBDW01003850.1:0-14650 GCA_003261595.1 Maconellicoccus hirsutus
GTAGTTAAGACATGACATACTGTGGAAATATCACGCATCGGAGAAATGAGTAGATTCGTTATGTGGCGTCGAGAGAGAGAGAGAAAGAGAGAGAAGGTACATTCAAAACTAACCGTAAATATATATCCGTTTGTATTATTCAGCTGCAATTTTTCCAACGATACGCAATATTCAACTGGACTCGATCCCAGACCGTAGTAAAAGAAACCCAAAGCAAAAGAATGCTCTCCTTCGACCACCGGAGTAATGGGCCTTACAGCGACTTCGACGTCGCCCTCCTAAAATGATGGCTTCGGTTATACGTTCGTTGTATCCGACCCTCGGGTGCATTAATGTAATTTTTATTTGAAAAATTTTCACGTACTCGTATTGTTGAACGACCCGGTATGCGAAGCGGATCTTGATTCACTTGGATGATTCCCTCGTTCTTCAAAAGTGCCTTTGATTCGGATGTGAGATTTTGTAAATAGAAATCGGGCATCATGGGAAGAGCAAATATCGCATTTTTAGCCATGAACCATTTAGTTGGGTTATATTTGAGTAAGGAAAGCTTGATTTTCTGGAAAAGTACGAATGTATCATGGCCGAAGGAGAGTTTGAATTGAATAGAGTCCCTACGTTTTCACTGTAAGCCCAGTGCCCGGGTCCCGCATGACGTATGATATCGTCTCTTGGAAGTTCCTCTAGCGAATAATCCATCCTATACAGATTACAGTGCTCTGTTATTGCTTTGTAATCAACCTAAAACAGTCACATTCGTTGTAGATCCATAATTGGTTGCTTGGATCTATGTATTCGTACTCACCCGTATTGAACGTTTGTGCCAGAGGTGAATCCATGCGCAATCGAACACGATTGAGTTGGCCGTCTCGTGTAGGATTTTTTCAAAATACCAGTAATCTGCATCTGTAATTATGAATCTTCCTGATAAAATACGGCGCTGACATTCGCCACATTTCGAACCACGTGTTTACTTTCCTATGTCGAAGCTTTTTGTGTTAAGTAGCGGAAAAGAGGAAGAAGACGTTTTCGGTTTTGAGAAAATAGAGTTTTCAAAGTTCTACTGCCGTGTAGTTGTTCTGGAAAATCTGCAGAAAGTATAAGGCAAGTGAAGGGGCAGGAACAGAGCTTTCCTATGAGGTGCTGATGCGATGAAAATGTTGGAAAAAATGTCTTACAAGGGAGCTTCTTCACGTGGTTGGGTTAGATTTGAATACGTGTTGGATTCCTGAAAAGAGTATGTCGAAAGACCCCCGACCCCCTTATCGGAATTTTATCAGCCTTAGTTCACTTCTCGATTTTTGAGAATTGAAAATTAAAAGCTCGCGCGTCCAAAGTAAGGCGGTGTTAGTGAATAAAGAGCTTTTCGCCGTATCTTACCGTTCGTCATGGCGTTGTCTTTCCTGTCGGTTTCGTCGGCGAACGCATTCTGCAGTTGCAAGTAATCAATGCCCCAGTCAGCCAATGTTTGAACATGTATTTTCATGTCGTCTAGCGAGTATTCCGATTGGTTGTTTTGATTTCGACTTTTTAAAAGATAAACGCTCAGGCTTAGCCCTATCTTCAGTCCTTTCGAGTGTACCTAGAGAAAGTGCTGGATTTTAATCGCGAATCTGAAGTGCCATCAGGAAGGTTGGTTTTGATGAGTGGAAGTTGAAATGCCACGCGTTGCTGTGGTATTATTTCAAAAGCGGGGAGTGGTTTACATACATAGTCCGCCAGTGGCTTCATTCCCGATGGAAAATTATCGAGAAGTGATACCAAGGCGCTGTTCCTATGTTTTGATGCGTAGAAGATAGGATCTGTAATTATCAAGTATTCGTAACCGAGCTGTTTATATCCTTGATTTATCATCTCGTCAGCCAATTCCTTGACGTATTTTTCGGTATTACTAAAAACGGAATGTTTTCGAGAAATGTGCTTTTATGATGGAAGATGAAGGTAGTTAGAAAATCATTTCATGTACCATGTTTATACAGTTATACATACCATTCTCTTGCTTGTGGTGTTTTGAAGCCCATTGGAGGTGCCGGAAGGAGTCCGTTATCCAGTGTCCAACACATTGGCCATGCCATAGTGAAAAGCAGTACAAACGCGTTGATTTGGATGTTTTTCCTCATTGTATCCGAGAAGGTGGAAAGTGGAAGGCGGAAATAATTTTTGTGAAGATCACCGGAGAATGTTGAAATTGTGAGAATATTAGCGTAGCGATTACGTGCTATCGTATGCGACGATTATACCTAATTAATTCGACGTTTTTCGCGAGCGTTCGGGAGTCGAAGAGAGCATTCGCGACCGTTGTAATTCGCGTGAAATTAATCGATGACATTAATTTATCAATACGTGTTAATTGCCATTTCCTTATCATCTACAGGGTTTCCCGTGTTGAAGTACACGAGCCGAATGTTCGTGCTTTTTGCCTCGGTTTCGTTCCCATTTCACGTCGGACGTCGGTGAACTTCGTCTGTGGTGGAGGGGGATTTTATACGTTTTGATTTTCGTATTATCGTTTGGACTTTGATTTTCTTCGTATAATATGACGTTTCCGTAGGATATTTTCGGACGTTATCGATTTCTTTTTTTTTGTTTTGCGATATTCATGGAACTTAAAATTTTTCGTCAAACTGATATGTGCCGAAAAATTTTTTTCTTTATTATGGTTGGTGTGCTCTAAATGCAAACTTCCAAGTATCTGTTCTTTCTCTTTAAACCGGTTCTGGATTGCCTTACTTTTCCATCAATTCTTTTCTTTTAGCTTTCCGAAAAATCGTCTTGTTTATTTTTCCAAGATGAATCTGGCAAATCTCAATCCGAGCAGACTGCTCATCGTAGCGTATTTCGGAAATAATGAAATGTAAAATTATAAAATCACAAAAACCCAGAGAGGGGATCAATTTGACAAATACCGTTTATCGGTGACTTGAATAGGATCAATATGTTGTTTTGTGTTTTTCTATTGAAATAGTTGTTCCAACGAAAAGTTACTTTTTTTTAATCCTGATTAGCACGCTACTAGATGAGGATGCATAGAAGAACATTTTTCCAGGTTGGGTTTTTAAACGTTTACTTTTACATTTACTGCGTGAATTTGTGTATTTAGGAAAAATTATTCATTTCACGAATCATTTTTATGGTACTACATCAATATTTTATTTGGGAAAAATATAATTTACGATAACATGCAATTTTAATCTAATCTGTTAGAATAATATTCCGTTTAGGCTTTATGCGCTAAACTCAAAAGCATTTTAGTAATAGTAGAATTTCAATATTAGTTATGTATTATGAGAAGTCCAATTTATGTGAAAAAACCGTCGCCGCACCTTGAAGTTCTTTAGTGTTTTGTCGATATGTCTGTTATTTTTTCGGAGCTGTGGATGGAAAAAGCTCGCGTGAAAGGTCTAACCATTAAAAAAATGATAAAGATTGCTTAAATATCGTATTACCTCCAAACTTCGATGGAATTGGTGTGGCTTTCAGCAATGCTACACCTGTAAACAAAGAATTATATCGAGTTGTATTCATCGTACTCGTATCACCGATGCGATAGTAATGGAAATTCAACGATCGATTACCTTGCGAAATGGTAACAGTTATGTTGGAACCTGGTAACGAGGTGAAGGTGGTACGGTTGTCCGTCGATGGCGAAAAGAGATCCTGTAATGTGCGTATAATGAAAGTATAGTATAATAGAATTATTGGGGCGGTAAATGGGACTTTGTGTCTATTTCCCTCACCCTTTGGTAGGGCCTAAAATGACTCGAATGACCGTCTAGGTTATTCCCACTCCACTCTCTGTAGCTGTTGTAAAAATGTCGGGTCTTGTCATGTCACCGGGCCTCGCAAAGGTAGTACCAGCAACATGCATATTTCGTATACGTATAATTTGTTTTTGGCGTTTTGCTCGGGTCAGTTTCAACAAAGGAAGTTCAAATGCGAGTGATAGGGCTTTTTTTGGCGAGTCCACTCGGTGATCAGAGTGATGATGACCTTTGATGAAAATTTAGAGCGGAGGGAGGTGTGAAAAAAAGCAAAAACGGCTAAAACACGAACCAATCGATGCAGCATCAAAATATGTACAACGTAACCAAAAATCAGCGTCCTAAACCATTTAGGAAGGGAGGTCCCCGTTATTTGATTTTGAAAAATTTTGCGTCATGACTGCAGCCCTCCCCTCCCTCTTTGACCCAAGAAGTCGTGCTTCGGCATGCACACGTAGTGGGTGCCCTACTAGTGCCTTTTGAGGGTATCGACCTTTCACCAGCCTTGAAAAACATGACTTTTGAGTCTCTTTTTAACGGTTTTTAATCTTAAGTCACGTAGAACAATTAGAAAAATGGTTCTTTGTGGTTGTATTGTAGTACTACGTACATAAAGAACGAGGTTTGAAAAGCTTCGCAGCTCGCCGCCAAATTTTTCATTTTTTTGTTATGGTGGCGAAGGCTTTGCGGGAAGGAGAAGTGGAAGCTTTGAAAAATTGCCAAGAGAAATTATTAAAGGCGAAATTAAGGGATAAACCGAAAAATGAAGTCGAGAAACATCCTAGAAGCTACTAAAAAAATTTCCAAAAAATGTTCAAATGGTGAGAAAAACAGCTAAAAGATTTATGGCATGCTGCGGAAATATCCGTACGTCGGAGTAATGATTAAATTCGTTATGCGACGTTGAGGGAGAGTGAAGGTACATTCAAAACTAACCGTAAATATATATCCGTTTGTATTATTTAGCTGCAACTTGTCCAATGAAACGCGATATGTAACAACTGGACGCGATTGAAAGCCGTCGTAGAAGAAACCCAAAGCAAAAGAGTGCTGTCCTTCGATCACCGGAGTAATAGGTCTTACAGCGACATTGACCATACACCCCTAAAATGATAGTTTTGGTTATGCGTCCGTTGTGTCCAACCTTCGGGTCTCGGGTGCATAAATGTAATTTCTATTTGAAAATTTTTCTCGTACTTTTATTGCTACACGACCAGGAATGCGAAGCGGATCTTGATTCACTTGGATGATTTCTTTGTTCTGCAGAAATGCCTTTGATTCGGATGTAAGATTTTGTGAGTAGATATTGTACATTAGGGGAAGAGCAAATATAGCTTTCATAGCCATCAACCATTTAGCTTCGTAATCGTAAAATAAGGCATCTTTAATCTGGAAAGGAACGAATACGATCATGGCCCAGGGAGAGTTTGAATTGAATTGAATGGAGTACCTACGTATTCACCGTACGAGTAAGCCCAGTGCCCGGGTCCTACGTGGCGTATTATATCGTCTTCTGGAAGGAAATAAACGGAATAAAATGTCGAATACAGATTACAGTGATCCGTTATTGTTTTGTAATCAACCTGAAACAGTCCCATTCGTTTTAGATCCATATTGGTTGCGTGGATCTATGTATTCGTACTCACCGGTTCTGAACGTTTGCTCAAATGGTGAATCCATGCGCAATCAAACACGATTGAGTTGCCAGTCTCATTTAGTAAATTTTGAAAATGCCAGTAATATGTTTCTGTAATTATGAGTCTCTTTGATGAACACAGCGCTGACCATTCATTCGCCAGTTTTGCCTTCATATGTCGAAGCTATTTTTGTTGAATGACGGAAGGAAGGGGAAAACGTGTTTTCGGTATCGAGAAAATGAATTTTTTAAAGTTGTACTATCGCTGTATAGTTGTTTAAAAAAATTTGTTGAAGGTATGAGGGTATGTAAAAGGGAGGGGCAAAGATTTTCTACGAGATATTTGGATGCTATTCTTCGGGAGTTTTCCAAATATTGCTAAACGTTATACAGATGCGATGAAAATGTTGGAAAAAATGTCTTACGAGGGAACTTCTTCAGATCGCTGGGTCAGATTTGAACTGGTATTGGATTTTTGGAAAGAGCATGTCAAAAGAGCCCCATTATCGGAATTTTAGCTGCCCAAGTGCACTTATCGATGATTGAATTAAAAGCTCACCCGTCTAAAGTAAGGCGTTGTTAGTAAATAAAAAGTTCTTCGCCGTATCTTACCGTTCGTCATGGCATTGAATGTTTTATCAACTTTGTCGGCGAATTCATTTGTCAGTTGCACGTAATCGATGCCCCAGCTAGCCAATGTTTGAACATGTTTTTTCATGTCTTCTGGCAAATATTCTGCTTGACCGTTTTCATTTTGAGAATTTAAAAAAAAAACGTCCAGGCTTAGGCCTATCTTCAATCCCTTCGAGTGTACCTTTGGAAAATGCTAGATTTTTATCACGAATCTCTAGTGCGATCAGGAAGGTTGATTTGATGAGAGAGAGTTAAGAAATTCGTACGAAAATAATTAAGGACTTGATACATGAAATGCCACGAGTTGCTGGTGGTATTATTTTAAAAGTGGGAGAGTGGTTTACTTACATAGTCTGCCAGTTTCTTCATTCCCGATGGAAAATTACGGTGAACCAAGGCGTTGTTTTCATACGAGTATATAGTTCTGAAGATTAAAGGATTTGTGATTATCAAGTATTCGTAACCGAGCTGTTTATATCCCTGATTTACCATCTCGTCGGCCAATTCCTTGACGTATTGTTCGGTATTACTAAAAACGGAATGTTTTCGAGAAATGTGCTTTTATGATGGAAGATGAAGGTATTTCAAAAATCATATCATGTACCATATTTATACAGTTATACATACCATCTCATGTCTAGTGGTGTTTTGAAGCCCATTGGAGGTGTCAAAACGAGTCCGTTATCCAGTGTCCAACACGTTGGCCATGCCGTAGTGAAAAGCAGTACAAACGCGTTGAGTTGGACGTTTTTCCTCATTGTATCCGAGAAGGTGGGAAGTGGAAGACGGAAATGATTTTTGTAAAGATCACCGGAGAATGTTGAAATTGTGAGAATTAGCGTAGCGATTACGTGCTATCTTATGCGACGATTATACCTAATTAATTCGACGTTTTTCGCGAGCGTTCGAGAGTCGAAGAGACTATTCGCGACCGCTGTGATTCGCGTATTGAGAAATAAAAACGAAATTAATCGATGTCATTAGTTTATCAACGTATGTTAATTGTCATTTCCTTATCGTCTACAGGGTTTCCCGTATTCAAGTACACGTGCTTTTTGTATCGGTTTCGTTGCAATTTCACAATGGTGAACTTTGTCTGAGGTGGAGCGAGATTTTTTACGTTTTAATTGTGGCATTTTCGTTCGAACTTTGAATTTCTTCATATAAGACGTTTCTGTAGGATATTTTCCAACATTATCGTTTTTTTCTTGCGTTGTGATACACGTGGAACTGATAATTTTTTCGTCAAACTGATACTTGACGTTGGTAAATTCCCGCGAACAACATGACTCAATGGAGATTCCCGTCAAGGGTCGTAAGTGCTTTTGCGGTGATAATTTACAAGCCGTTAATTTTAATTATTGCCGTATTGCTTTTTTCTTTATCATGTTTTACAAGCGATAAAGGTGTCGATGACGTGGCTTTTTGGTAATTTGCGCGAACTTCTTTCACCCCCGAACATTTTCACGTTTTTTATAAAACCCAACTTCGCGCTTGTTCACGTTTAGCGTTTGCTTTGCGCATTCCCGTTTTGGGAATTTTGAGTTTTGGTGTGAGAAATAACAGAACTTGCGTTGATAAAAGTATTCATTTATGGTACTTCAATTAATTACAATATTTGTTGTGCGAGGTTGTCAAAGATGGATGGTGTTCGTCGTTATGTGTGATGTTTTTAAGACCGTGGATGAGAAGAAGTGCGTAAAAAGGCAATATTTGGAAACGAACAAGATTGCTCAAATTTGCTATTACTCTCGTTAGTAGCGTAATTGGGAGAGGGGGCGGCGTTGCCCTTCCTATGAGTTGTAGAGAAATCGCAAATATTTATATTTTTATGGAACAATTGCAGTTATCTTTGTGCGGTGTATCTTATTTTTGAGTTGAATTTTAAAACATGGTGCCAAAATGTCGCACTTCGGTTTAGAGGCGATTTCATCTGTTGCATGCAATTTCAATGTATCTTCTTTGGAAACATCTTCGGCATTGATTTGTGCGCATTATTGGAATGGAAGCGGTATTCAACGCCTGCAAACGGAGAATTAGGCGGAGGCGTACTTGTTGCACTAATGTGATTGAACATGAGATAACAATGAAAATTCGATAGATTACGTTGTGAAATGGTCTTCGAGTTTTGGTAGTGGTGTAGCTTTCAGCAGTGTCGCGCCTGGGAAGAAAGAATTACGTTATTGGGCGTTTTTAAGCTGAAAGAAGATAATGGAAAGTCGATGATCGATTACCTCCCGAAAAAGTGACGTTTAGTTCGGAACCACGTAACAGGATGAAAGAAGAGTTATCCGTCGATGATGAAAAGAGATCCTGTAATTTGCAGAAATTATATTGTGAAACGAAATAGTGGGAATGATACTTCTCTCTTCGTGTTGTTTCCGTGTATTTCTCACTCAAAGTCTGCTTTAAAGACTTTCAAGGGTACGTGATATATTTAAGGAGTATGTCTATCGAAACAATTCATAAGAGAAAAAAGCGTTTGGAAAATGAGAAAAATTTTTGGCAAAAAAATCTCGGATGAAGGAAAACCCGCGTTCCGTCAGCTTGCCGTACACGTTCGTTGCACAGTGAGACATTTTCATGTCGTTTCGCAGTGCCACCATGACATGCCACCACGCCGCAGTCACATGTCACTATGACACAACCACGTGTCACTCATGACCATGGCATGTTACAATGACAATGACGTGTCATCGTAATTATAACATTTTCTGATAACGCAAAAATGTCAAAAAACACGCTACGCAAGAAACAATATGTCATGTCACCATGACATGATCACATGTCACCGTGATGCAATCACATGTCACTCATGACCATGGCATGACATAAAGACAATGGCGTGTCATCATGACATGTTATGATGGCAGAAAAATGTCAAAAAACGCGTTACGCTAAAAACATCGTCATGTCACCATAACACGATCACATGTCACTTATGACCGTGACATGTCACCATGACATGATTACATGTAGCGTATGACCGTAACATGTCACCGTGACGTGACCACATGTCATCAAGACGCAATCACATGTCACCATAACACCACCACATGCCACTCATGACCATGGCATGTCGTAGTGACAATGGCATGTCATCGTAACATGTTTTGAATAACGAAAAAATGTCAAAAAGCGCGTTCCGCAAGAAACACCACGACATGCTATGATGGTGTGTCATCGTGACATGATTATGACATGAAGTCAAGAGTAACATGCCGTTACTACGTCTGTCATTATGACAAGTCGCTGTGACCAGTCGTCACAACATGTCACCGTAATCGTGTTACATAATACGATTTTTTGACGATTTTCGCGTTTGTGTGGCATAGCCAAGACATGAAAATGTCAAAATTGGAAATCCGGAAACGTTGTTTGGAGATAAATAAAAATTGAAAATGAACTTCGAGTGATCGTCTTGATGAAACAATCGACACATTTGCGGATATTTCCGAGTTTCCGGCGAATAAGTAAACCTGGTTTGTTCGGCCGGTTGAAAGGATGTTGGGAGAAGGAGGTTTGAAAACAATTTCACGATCTTCGTAACCGAGTGAGAAAATGGTACGAAAATGCTTTCATAACTAACCGTAAATTTGTATCCGTTGGCGTTGTATAGCCCCAATTTATCCAACGCGACGCTGTATTCAGCCGTAGAATTCCCCCAACCGTGGCAGAAGATACCCAAAGCTATGGATTTTTTTCCTTCGACGACCGGAGTAACAGGTCTGGCGACTACTTCGATGCCGCATTCCTGAAATGACAGTAGCGAGATGTTCGTATCGGGCGCGGAATAAGTTTTAGCGGAAAATTTTCCTCGTACTTTTACTATCGAACGACCAGGTATGCCGAGCGGGTCTTGATTCACTTCGACGACCTTCTCGTTCTGCAGAATTGCCTTTGTCGATGCCGATGTGAGATGTTTTATTGCGAAGTCAGGCATTATTGGAAAGGCGAATATAGCGTATTCGGTCATCAATCGTTTAGTCGAGTTGGAGAAGTTGTAGTATGTCTGTAAGATGATACATCATGCCGGAGGTGGAATTCGTAGGGAGTCGAAAAGGTAACTTACGTATCCTTTATCAGCCCAGTGTCCGGGGCCTGCTCGACGTGACAAGTCGTTTCGAGGAAGCTGCCATCGGCCGAAATCAAGGGTGGGGAATATATTGCAGTGATTTGATATTATTTCGTCGTCGATCTGAAGCAGTCACATTTGTTGTTACTCGAGGTAATGGTGAGGTTTATGAATATAAGGATTCGTTCGTACCTCTATAGAATGTGTTTGAAGCCTGTAAAGCCACGCGCATTCGTACAGTATTGGTCTGCCTGTTTTATTCAGGTATTTTCCAAATTTTATGTAATCTGAGACTGCAGCTGTAAAGGCGCGTTGATTATGTAGTCCATCATTCGTTAGTTTCGGCAGAAATGAAAAATTATGCGAAGAATCGTATTTGTGCGAGGCTCATAGAATCGTTTTTTCCATGATTAATACGCATCCCTGCATCCTTCGCGTTTCGACTTGTTAAAATGATTTGAATTCTACGTGTAATTTACCGTTTGTCAAATTTTCAATTTCGGCGGTTATGGGGCGGGGGTCGTATAGCTGCACGTAATCGATGTCCCATTGTGCCACGGTTTGCGCGAGTTTTTCAATGTCATCTTGCCAAGACGCGTTTCCCGCGCTGTAGTAGAAGTGACGCGATGAAGCTATTTCCAATAGTTGTATTCCTAACTTGAGTCCCTTCGAGTGTACCTGCAAAGTGAACTTGAGGTTTTGGTATTTACGAATAAGAGTGAGTTGTCAGAGCGACGCGTTCGCAAATTGCGTAATTTTTCGCACGGAAGAACGGGGTAGTTGGTCCAAGGGTTAACTTACATAGTGCGCTAGCTCCCTCATTTTCGACGGAAATTCTTTGTCGGTGATTCTTGCAGATGAGAAAATGGCACTTGATGGAAATAATATGTATTCATAACCGAGGCGCTTGTATCCTTCACTCACCATTTTATCAGCCAATGTTTTGATGTAGTTTTGGTCGTAACTAATAAGTGAAATTTATTGCGAGTTATTAATCTACATCATCAGCGTCGGTTGGTCGCTGTCTAAATGGTAAAAATTATTGGTGGGGGCGGATACAAGAAAACTGTGTCGTCTTTCGATTTGACGAGATACTTTTTAGTCGGGTTTCCTGATACAAACTAAGGCTATTACGTTGTATCAGTCGGTGGGTGTTGAGGGGAGATCATACTCAAAGGTTGTTTTGAGACCTCAGGAGTCCATTTTTACCATTTTTATTGATGTTAGCTTGTATATACATGTATAATTTGTTTTGGCGTTTTACTCGAGTCGGTTTCAACAAAAAAAGTTCAAATTCGAGTAACAGAATTTTTTTGGCGAGTCCACTTGGTGACCAGAGTAGAGATGAACTTGGATCAAAATTTAGATGAGTCACCTTTTTCAAGGGAATGGGGAGAAGGGAGAAAAAAGCTGGTACAGCATACTCAAAAATCAGCATTCTAAACCATTTAGGGAGGGAGGCTCCCATTATTTGACCTTGAAAGATTTTGTGTCATGGCTGCAGCCCCCCTCCTTCCCAATTGACCCAAGAGGTCGTGCTTCGGCATGTACATGTAGCGGGTGCCCGAATAGTGCCTTTTAGGGGTATCGACCTCTCACCTCCCCCAACCCTTTTCAGCCTAAAAATACATAAATTTGGAGTCTCTCTCAACGATTTTCAATCTTATATCATTTAGAACAATTGAAAAAATGGTTCTTTGTGGTATTTCAGTTCTGCGTTCATGAAAAACCCAGCTTAAAAAGCGCGCTAAAATTGAGGACAGTCTGAAAAAAGTAATTAGGACTTTGAAGCATCAGCTTGCGATTTTCATGTCGCTTAGCGACAATGGCGTTCATCGTAACATGTCATCACGACACGACTCCATGATACGATCACGTGTCACTCATGACCACGAAAATGACGTACCATATGTGACATGTTATGGTGGCGTGAAAATATTAGGATCATCGTTCATCCATGACTATAACATGTCACCATGACAATGACTTGTAACACGAAGAAATAATGATTTTCGTTAAATACAAAATAATCATCTGGCACGTTATCGCATGTTGTCATTACGCCTATGACAACATCATGACATATCACGTCAACATGCCATCGTGACGTTTCACCACGACCTGCCGTCGTAACATGTCATCACGACAATGATGTGTCATCATGACATGTCATCGCGACGTGATCACGTCACATCACATCGATCACATGTTACGATGACGTGTAAATGTTGAAATTACGCGATGCTTTTTCTCGACGATTTTCAAGTTTGTGTGCCTTAGCCATGACATGAAAATGTCAGTAAAGTTGAGCGTTACAAAATGGCGGTCTTTTCGAGTGACAGGTGAGCGATGTTTTGTAATGTAAACATTGACGATGATTAAAAATATTCCTTTTTTTTCATAAATTCATCTTTTCCAACTAATAGTGGGAACAACGAAAAATCACTCAGCTTTCACGCGATTAAAGAAAAAAATGTAGGCTTTGTCGTGGCTACGTACTATCCTGGTATCAATGGTACTCGAAAGCCCATCGGAGGTGTCAAAGCGAGTCCATTATCCAGTGTCCAACACATTGGCCATGTTGTGGTGACGAGGAGTACAAACGCGTTGATGTGAATTAGGCCCTTCATCGTGTCTGCAAAAAAGTCGGATGTGGAAGTAATTCTTGTCAAGCTGACTCGAAAACGTCGAAATTGCGAAATTGCTAATTAACAGAAACGTACACAGATGATTCTACGATATTCGCGGGCACATAACTTTGCAATGGGTATTCGCGATCGTTGTAATTCGCGTTTGAAGAATTTCACAGAAGAGTGACATTATTTATTGCGATGATTTCATCGATTTTTTCGTGTAATTTTAAGTTTTACTTGTAATTGCAATTACGAACACGCGCGGAATACGATATGATGTATGTATATCTTTTCATCAGCGATTATCGGAATTATCGGTTTGGATTTTCCTGCGTTCGAGGTCACGTGTAGGTTTGTTTCTTCATCGTGTCTCGGTGTCCGAAACGGTGAAATGAGAGAGTCCTTGGTCATTACGGAATGATTCATAAATGAAGATTATACTTGATTCATCGACATTTTCGCGCGAGCTTTCGGATATCGAAGCGGCTATTCGCAGCCGTTGTACGTAATTCACGTATTGAGAAATAAAACAAAATTAACGAGTGAAATGATTTTACCGACACGTGTTGATTGACATTTCCTTTTCGTTTTTGAGTTTTCCTGTGTTCGAGGTCATGCTGTCGAATGTATTTTGGTTTTGGAATTCGGAAGTTTGAAGTGATAAATAAAGGAGCTTGCGTCGATGAACGTAATCATTTATCGTATTTCAATTAATTACAACTTTTGCTAAATGAGAGGTCAAAGGTGGTATTTATGGGGAGAAATAAAGGTCATCTCCGAGTTGCGACACTGTTCGCTATTGTGCTGGTTGTTTTTTCGGTACGGTAATCGGAAAGAATGTGCGAGAAGTTGATGTCGATGACGAGGAATTTTTAAATTCCCTTACGCTTCTCAAGTTGAGGAAGTGGTGTGAATTTTAGGAATGCCATGCCTGTAAACAAAGAATTATATCGAGCCTTATTTATCGTATTCGTTTGATAAAAAAAATGAAACGACGGGAATTCGACGATCGATTACCTTGCGAAATGGTTACATTTATTTCGGAACCTGGTAATGAAGTGAAAGAAGTCTGGTTATCCGTCGATGAAGAAAGGAGATCCTGTAATGTATTGAGATTGTAGTCAGTGGTGTTGAAGTGCTGGTAATTTCGCCTCGTATTATCGTATCGATTTAAAATCGACATTTTTTCATTGTGGTATTGAAGGTTTCGAGGAACGCGTGAAAATTTTGAAAATTTTTTCTGCATTGGAGAAATGAACGAGCTTTGGGGAAACATTTGGAAAAACTTTTGGGAGACGGAACATCAGAAAAAGAAGAAATCAAGAAGCGTTTGAGTAGCTGTAGAAAAGATTCTAGAAAAATGTTTTAAATCATGGAGCTAATGGAGACGAGTATGGCACATAAGCATAAGCGATTTGCCCCCCGGGTTTAGATTTTGACCATATTTGGGTGGTAGGTGGGTATCATCGAGAAACGTTCATGACCAAAATTTCAGCTCCCCCCTTTTCGCCGTTTTCGAGAAATAATTTTTTTTCCGAGAATCAGTTACGAATTTTTTTCTTAAATTACAGTAAACGGATGTGATTGAAATTTTGCTACATAATAGACCCTTACAAGGACCTTTCATGAAAAAATCAACAACCCCCCTCCAATTTTTTCCCCTCCAAACGGGCGTTTTCAACTTTATTTATTTTTTTTTAGGTGTCTATCTCACTCTGCAAAATTTTCAAACCTCATTTTTTAGATATATTTTCGACCTCTAAATATCATATATTTTTTTCAAAATTTTGCCTCAACGGGGTCGTGTACAAAAATCGCAAAAACCGCGCGCGCGCGTTAGCCGATACTTCCCACTATGCGGTAGCGCCTCGTTTACACTTACGCGCGACGTTGCGTTAGGCATGTTACTACA
>QBDW01003862.1:0-13543 GCA_003261595.1 Maconellicoccus hirsutus
AAAAATATGATATTAATTTGAAAATTTGCGAATTTCAAACAAAATTTTCAATCTCTCATTCCACCCTCTCCTCACCCCTCCAGTCAATAAAATTGAGAACAATCGAGAATTTATTCTGCAATATTTTTTAAAATTAATTTCGCTCAAAAACATTTTTTTAATTTTTTTTGTTTTTTTAAACATGAATAAAAAGTTGTTACTATTTACCGTAATACAAAATTTAAAAATTGCAAATTTATCATTATTGCGAAAAATTTTGTAGCACCTTCCCCCACCACCAAATGGAGAACAACCAAATATATTGCTAAATTGTTTCAAAAAATTATGAAAAATTGTTCAAGCCATTATTATTGTTACAAAACCAATTTTAAAATTGTTACTACCTCCCCCCACCCTTTTTTACAAAATGAAGGACAATTAAATATACTAAAAATTTTTTATAAGTTAAAATGGCTTTTTTTTAAATTATGGAAGATTTTGTATGAAATTTTTACACATAATTCTCTTCAAAAAATTTAAAAAAATCACAATTTTTGAGGCTTTATTTATTATGAAAAAATCAATAATGATTTACGAGGGAAAAATTTTAATTTTTTGCGATTCAAAAAGAAGCATTGGTGTCGTTGAACCGTTTACTGAAATTATATTAATTGATCAAGGTATCTCTTCAAAATTATTTCATGTTCTTAATTTCTCATGGCTTCATTTCTGAATCCTTAAAATATTTTTTGAAGGACTTGGAATATTTTCTATATTAATATTTTTATCATTTAAGCAATTATCACTTTTGTGTACTTCAAATAAGGAAGGTAGTTAATTCTTCTAACAAACATTTCAACTAAACATTTTCTTATTCCACGCATGAGGGAAATTTCACCTCGACAAATGGACAAAAATCTCTTTCAAAATTCACCTAACATACCGAAATATCACTTCAACGTCACACATTGCAAATAAAGGAAACAGAATTCATGTAATAGAACCATACATACACATCAAGCAGATATTACATTAGCACGTAAATCGCATTAGAATACCATAATTTTGTGAACTAGACCCAGTCAATGTTTCGCCATCGCTGGACACCCAAGCTTCGACGGAGACGAAATCAGACGCGAAGCTGGGAATTTTACATTTCATTATGGCACTATTGCCTCTAATAATATATTCGTTTTCCGCTTCGGTAATATAATTCTGGGAGACGACTGAATAACAAAAATGGTACTTTGAATTAAAACATTACCCTTTGTAATAATCAATTTACGAATAAGGTTATCGGAGGATATCGTGTACATTTCAATTAGAATTCAATGCAAATACATTCTCAGGATGCAGGTGGTATAAGGCACGAATAGACAAGAACAGGTTTGTAATTCAAATTTTTCTTCCATTTATCATGCACACACGCTTTACATACATTGAGTCAATACCGTAATCGTTTTTTTCGGAGATTTTATAGGTTACGCCGTCGTTACTTATCCACGATTCAACTTGCACGAAATCCGCTACAAATGACGGAATGCTACATTTAAGGATACCCGTGTTTCCTCGGATTACATATTCTGTCAGAATTTCAGCTTCGTATTTTTGATTAACGACTGTGACAAAAAAATTATCCAGATTTAAAAATCTCCACGGTTTAAGTCAAGATACAGGACGAAGAGATGAAGAGGATACTTGAGGGGGGATTTTTCAACACTGTCGCACCTCAAAGGTCAGACACACAGGCTAAATATTATAAATATACCGAAATTCTTGGTCGAAGGTTCGTATATAATTCCATCGTCGGATATCCACGCATCAACGTGGACGAAATCGGCCACAAAAGAAGGTATACTACATTTCAGTATTCCGGTATTACCCCGTATAACGAACTCTTTCAATATATCTGCTTCGTAAATTTGATTCACGACTATAAAACCATAAAAAAAGGATTCGATAAATTCACCCGATGAAAATAATTGGTTTATGATAGGAAACATGGTAGAAAGGGAAGGGGAAACTCTTGCGCGCCACATACTCCAATTTTCATATGTATCTTAATACCATAATCCTGAGCCATCTTATACGTCTGGCCATCGGTACTAATCCATTCATCGACGAATACGAAATCAGCCACGAATGACGGTATAGTACACTTTAGTATAGCCGCGTTACCCCTGATCACGTATTCGGATACTACTTCAGCCTCGTAATATTGATTGACGACTTGAAAAATAAACATACACGATGGTTAGTGGACAAAAAAATATCAGGATTTCATCGGAGCACACGTATGAAAAAGGAATCATTCTCTCAGTCGTAACCCCTCAAATGATTAATATCCAATACCATATGTTTCTTTGGCGTTCGTCGCACCAGATGCTGTGTACGTATTACCCTTATCGTCTAGCCACGAAAATACGTAAACGAAATCCGCCACGAATGATGGTATGAAGCATTTTAGGATAGCGGTGTTACCCCGTATAACGTGCTCGTTGTTTACTTCGATTAAGTAGTCTTGAGTGACAACTATAAAAACGTCGCTCAGGTTAGATTCCTCGCGGAGTAGACAAAACAAACCGTAGGAGGATGGAAAGGAGCCACACATTCACGTTATCACACCGCAACGATGTCATTGAACGAGCTTAACGAGCTTAAAACCGTTTCAATCGAATTAACTTCGAGGAAGAACTTCGCAATTGATGTAGATAGTGATGGGGGGAGGGAAAGGGGGCATTAAAAGGGTTGTATCGGAAAACTACTACCATAATCGTACTAATCACCAATTGTGACATGTCCATTGATATGTCACATGATGAACTTCTGAATGAATTTTGTTTGGACGGACGGGGGGATGTGGGGGTTAACCCTAGGATCAAGGCTGTTTATCACGGTATCTCAAAACATTGAAAAATGTGAAAATCCATGACAAGGAATTTTTACTCGAGTATTCACTTTTCATTTCCTTATTGTGTAAAAGTTGAACTCGCAATAGAAAGGCTGAGCTTTTAGTGGAAAATGAAAAATACATATGGAGTGAAAATTTAACGAGATTTAAACCAGAGAACCCCATTATCATCGAAATATCTCATTTTTCTTGGCATCTGCCATCAAAGTTGTAACACCTCGTATCATAATACTTGAAAGGTGAAAAAAAACAACTCCTTTCAACCTTTTTCCAATAGAGGGAAATATAGGGAAATAAAATGGGAATTCGATCAAATTGACAAAGTCTTCCATCATAATCACATTCATGTGATTAAAAAGATTGGCTCAGTTTTTCAGACTCAATTGATATAAGCTCAACTTAAACGACATCACCACTTTGGACCTTCTTTAATTACCATAATTCACTTTTCCAGAGGTTTCGGTGGCTGTAATACTTTGATAAATATTCCCCGAATCATCTTGCCACGCAATCACGCTCACAAAATCGGACAAGAACGAGGGTATGCTGCACTTGAGTATGGCCGAATTACCCAATATAACATATTCGTTATTGACCTCTGTCTGATAGAACTGCTCTACGACTGCGCATAATCACAGTGGAAGTATTATTTGAGGTTATAGACCACTGAAACGCCTTAACAGGATAAACGACGACGGGGATCTCACATTAGCATTCGTGCCAATCACACAAAGTTACCATAATCGACTCCAGGGCGAAACTCTTCGTTTAAATCAGTATGCCAAGAGACAACTTGTATGAAATCCGCCACATACGAGGGCACTTGACATTTAAGTATCGCTGAATTTCCACGTATCGCGAATTCCTTAATAACATCCGTTTCGTAAGATTGTATCACCACTATACACATACATCACACAGGATTACAAATGTGCGTATGCACACTTCACGATAAAAGAAACACCGGGGGGGGGAGGGTTAAGATTGAATCAACGCACAGAAATTGGATCAGACAACAGGGAATCCGCATACATCATTCTCTCAGGCATCGACTAATTACCAAAATTCATCGATGGTCGGAACTCTTCTCCTGCATCCGTATGCCATGATATGACATTTATGAAATCAGCCACATACGAAGGGACTTGGCACTTTAGTATGGCCGAATTACCGCGAATAGCGTATTCTTTATTTACATCGGTGTCGTAGGGTTGTATTACGACTACAAAGTACATACATCAAATTACCATTAATTTTCTCAACAATCTTGTCACCTTTAAATCATCTCGCTTTAAATGTGAATAAAACATTGGCTCCGTTGAGCCTTGTTTTAATTACATACCGAACCTGTTCGCACTTTTATTTTCTGGATAAAATAATGATTATGCATTTTTCTTTTAATTGAAATATTAATCTCAATTTCGTGATACATTTCGGTAAAAAATTAGGTTTCGCAGTAACCATTATTTTTTTTCAATGTCAACGAGTGGGAAATTAAATATCAAGATTATAAATTCATGAAGAAAATATATACATCATATCAAAGATTTTTGTTTTACGAAAAAATTGAAAAAATAATTCCGATTCTTTCCTTAAATCCGAACCTGCGTCCCCAAAAAGTGATTCTCACGTTACCAAAATCAGACTGCAAATGTTCCCGTTTGCGAGGAACAATGGAAATGTCAAGCAAGGTTGTCAAACGCGCATGACATTTCTATTGTATACGAAGCGGGGACGAGCAGACGTTCGTGGTGGGGATGGTTTCGGGAACGTTCGGATTACATTTTGGGGACGTTCGGATTTATTTTTCGTATTTTTAGAATTGCCGAAATGTTTTTTTTTATACCATGAAGAAAATACTTGTCCGCATTCTCTTTTTTTTCAAATCATTTTTTTTACAATTTATTTAATTATTACATTAAATACAAAATTACAGTTTTGAACTACGCTGCGTATATTTTACCCAGAAAATGAAAATTTCAAACAAATGAAAACGATGATTACAATGCTACGATACAAAAACCTAAATTGCGGTCATTAAAAAAACTGCATTAATAATCACAATGATAATTCAAGCATTGAATCATCATTTGCACTTTGTTTTGACCTATAATAAACAGCTGAAAATACAAAACACATTAGTTATTTCGAGCAGCTTCCACGGATCTATTTTTCAAAACGATTAAATTCACAAGTAAAATAGATATTCTAGTATCTTCACCCAGACGGGCAATAAACCCGAAGAAATACAGAAACTTCCCATTTTTTCCTCGGCGAAATCATACCTTGGAAAATTTATAAAAACGGGTAAACTTTTTCGACGTAACGACAAAATACCGCGATGTCACTATAACTTTATGTAAAAAAATACCGACTTCATCCATGTAGCTATTAAATAAGCCGTATTTCTAAAACGGCACAGACACGAAGGCTGCAAAAACTATCTCATAGTCTCATAAAATTACTCCATCAAAAGAAATCCCACATCGTGTAAACTTCCCGGTTCGAAATACTTTCCCTTTTTTAAAAATTGAAAAACTCCATACATCATTCCTACGGGTACAGTTCCGTGAAAGCTGCACAATAAATTTTTCACCATCAGCTCGATGAGAGCTGCCTACATCGAGCTGACACCGAAATAATTACATCGAATATTTTCAATAGTTTTACCTGCTCGAACATTTACATCGCGTGAATGAATGGAACCGACGGAATTCCTCGCCATGCAAATATAAACTTGAGCGTGGACTTCTTGTCGATAATCCTCTGCCCGAAAAGGCGGGAAAACTAGATTCCCATTAGGTAAAACCTGTAATTTAAAATTAAACCTCGATATAACGTCGTTTTTCTATTGTATTAAATTTTCATATTAAATTGCGTTTTTACTATATAAACATAATGCTCGTTTTATAAATCATCCATTATAAAGATTACGCCGCAACGTCGCGGCGCCAAAGGGCGTTCAAAATTCAAAGTATTTATCACCGATTCGCCACCCAACCACGTGTACATTCTTATACCTTATCTATGCAACAAGGTGCATTTTATTGCCAATAAACGATAAAAAGAAGCGGAATCTTATTTGATGAAATGGCGTAATCATGATAACCATGGAATTAGGAAATGTAAATCTTCGGTTTTATTTCCTTTTTCGATGGTGAACGCGGGTTTTTATTCAAGAATTTATTACGAAAATATTGCTTTTATCGTCGATTTGTTTCTTGAGTGTTTTTTTTTTTTCATATATTGGTACAACTTAAGTAATACAAATACAAGGTTTTTTGAAAGATCAACGAATGAAGAAAACGGTAAATTTTGGAGCACCCAGTAGATTTTATCAATATTTTTCCAATGTTGTGCACACATCTTACATTTAAAAACTTGAAGAAATTTAATTATTTTGTCATGATTTTTCATCGTATAAACTAAATAGTGACAAAAATCATGAAACTATTTTTAGAATTGAATAAAATTTAAAAAAGTGAAGAAAAATTCGCTTGAAAATTCTTAAAAATTGCCCAAATTTCGTTTAAATTGATTAAAAATTGCCTACAGTTAAGAAAAAAATCTTCAAAATGATTTTAAAACCGATCAAGGTAGTTCAGAATTTGTCCAAAATTCCACAAAAGTTTTACAAAACGATTATAGTGAGAAAAATTCGATTACAATTGCACAAAAATGTTAAACTGTCACTAAAACTGTTCAACACTTGCTCAAAATTGCACAAAAGTTGTGCAAAGTTATTAAATTAATGAAAAATTTGGTTAAAATTTCAAAAAACCATCAAAACGTTATCGAAATAGTTTAGAATTGATCAAAGTTGCTCAACATTGCACAAAATCATTAAAATGTTGTTAAAATTGTTCAATATTTGAACAAAACTTGTGTAAAACGAAATGAACTAACGAAAAATTTGTTTAAAATTGCTTTCAAATACATAAAATTGTCACAATGTAGTTAAAATTGTATAAAATTGTTCAATATTTGATCAAACTTGCACAAAAGTTGTGCAAAATACATTTTGACAATTTTGCGTGATTTAAAACTAATTTTAATCAATTTTAAATTATTTTAACGACATTTGAGCGGTTTTTGTGCAATTTTGAGCAAATATTGAACAATTTTAGAAACATTTTGATAATTTTGTGTAATTTTACGCAATTTTAAACAAATTTTGGCCGAATCCAAGCTATTTTAATACTATTTTGATGGTTTTTTGCAATTTTAACTGAATTTTTCATTTATTTCTACCGTTTTGCACAACTTTTGTGTAATTTTGAGCTGACATGGAACTATTTTAAACAATTTAATCAACATTTTGACAACAGGTTTTGTGCAATTTTGAGCAAATGTGGAACAATTTTAACACCATTATCACACTTTTGTACAATTTAAAGTCATTTTGAACAAATTATGATCTATTTTAAGCTATTTTAACAATATTAATATTGTATTAGTTTTATAATTCATCCTTTTTGGCTTCTACTTCCGGTTACCTACTGCTCCCTTATCGAGCTCCTGTTTTGGACTTCGGATCCCTGGCCTTATAGAAGAAACACGCTCTTGTAAACCTTCATATGCATTACTTAAATCATCTGCTAACAAAATTTCGCATTCAAAAACAATTTTCTGATTTTTTTTAACCAGCAGTAGCCAACAAATAATTTTTCCTATACACAGAAATGATTGATCATACTCTGATTTACACTCATTTCATTAATTTTCGTTAAAATTAAATTAATGGTATAAAACATTAACATAATCTTCTCATCTTGTTCACGCTTCACACGAAGCATCACCTCACGTGAAAATTTCAAACAACGCCCCAAGATTTAGCTGGCATCGGTCTAAGAAACACGGTACATTTTAATACTTCGACAATGCAAACGTCTTAGGGCGATAAATCTCTCATCTCGTTTTTACGCCAAGAATGAATGATTCATTTTGTGATAAATCATGCGTACAAGCAACCCTTGGGGTTTCATTTTTACCATCTAATGCATTTTTTCTCTCTTCTTACGTTAAACTTACGACTTCGGAAGCTTACGTAACGTTTCGATATTACCATTTCCCTGCGTGTTACAATGTCCTTTTTAATTTTACCCTAGAGGGTAACTTGCCAATTACTTCCTCCGGTAGTCGTCAGTTTAGTGACGTTGAAAGGATGTTTTCATGGCGAAAACGCGCGTGCTGTTTTTTTTCAAAACATTCACGTAAGAGATAAATATGGAAGAAGTACATCTGGAGTCTTAAAATCTTATTTTACGATTTACGAAGGTGGTTGGAACAAAATTAAGTAATGATTCACTACGAAGTTGTAACGATTGAGTATGCCACAAAAGTAATCCATTAAGTTGTAAAGTGTTTGATAGCAGACCTTGAAGCCGCCTCCGAATTTGCGGGGTACGCGTTTCATGGCAACACTAGCCGCACTTCGCAATACGTATACGTCATGGTATAAATTATCTCTTCCAAAGTATAATGTCAACGTACTTATTAAAACTCGTTAAAACTAAAGTAGTTTAGGCGGAAATACTATTTACCTGTCTTAATCCGGGTACGTCACCGACAGCCGTGCCGTCTCCGCGGAGCCAAATAATCTCAGGGGCTGGATTACCTCTTGCTGTACATTCCAACGTAGCTCCGGTTGTATTTGAGAAATCGATCTTGTTCGGGGGCTCCTTGATGAAAGTTGGTCCTACGGTGTCATCTTCGGCTCGTGCGATTAATGCTGTAAATTCCACAAAGGTCAATTAACATCGGCATTTTTTTCACGCGAAATCTTGAATAGTTTCCAAGCTCGTAGGTTTTAATAGGTTACTATCGTCGGATAATAATCATCGTAGATGTCATCGTTGGTTTATTAAATGACCAAAAAGAAAGAAATAGCGCTCATCGCCTCATCTCGCCACAAGACTCCGTAAGACGCCGGAGTTAATCAACCACCTAGCACTTTGTACCCAACTCTGAGACATGTGTTCAATTGAACCCTATAATTAATTTAATTGCTTTGGAACCCTGACTATGTAATAGTTCAGTTCCAAAAACTAGCTCACTTTATAGAACTTTTGTACAGTTCTTCCAATTAACCTTTCAATATATCGTTCAAAACTGAAAACAACCTCGCATTGAACTCGATGAAATCATAATACACCATCATACAACTCCTTTCAACACATATACCGGTTTATCCTTTTCACAGCTTCATAAGCAACCCGCATATACGTGTATAGTACCAAAAAAATAATTTTTTATCTTCACAGAGAAATTAAACCAATAATTACGACTTACGAGTATTATCGAGAAATCACGCAAGTACCTAGTACTCGTTTCATTGAGAAAATAACGATAAGAAATTACACGTTAAATTACGAGCAATTTATCATAATTCACCATTTCCAACATCCGCGTAGTTTGTGATTACAAAAAAGAGCAATGAAATGAGATAAATCAAAAGTATTTTCACTACGGACGATCGACTTGTAATCCGTAAGACTCCCCTCGCGTAAATTTTGTCGGTAAATCAACTCTTATTTGGGTAATTAATGTTTCCTAATCGAATAATTATCAGTAACAGAACAAATAACAGGGATAAAACTAATTACCGACGATTAACAAATTGAAACGTTTTAATGATTTTGTATGTATTATATTGAACGAAGGCGAAGTTTACGTTTTATTCGTTTATTACCTTTTAATGATTATTTTTATCTTTTTGGGTAGTTTTTGAGATTTATTATATTTTATATTATTTTTTCATCTTCTTGTTTCATCTCACTTATTCTTTCGTTCATTCTTCGAGACAAAGTTTTACATAACAGGTGGCCTGCCCACGTCCTGTGACTCGTACAACCGGATGGGTGGGATTCGTCTGCATTTATTTGCCCTATTCTGAACCTAAATCGGAACACCAAGGAAGTGTATGTTTGTATTCTGGCATTTTACTAAGATTAAACACTTGAAACGAATGACGAATTCGTTTCAATACAGAAATTCCAAAGTAGAAGACTTCTCATTTTCACAAAATCAGCCACAAGCTTTGAAAGGTTCCGGATTGATGTTATAAAGCCTAAGAATTTTTCCTAATCTTAATATCAAAAATATTGAAATGAAGTTATATAAAAATTTTACCTAATTTCAAAATCAAAGCTGCTATTGGACTTCCAAACTTTAACAACACCACCTCTCCGTCGTTATTACAAATTTTGCAGTATACGTATCAATAATTAATGAAGCGTAACAAACCAAAATACCGTGCAAAATGAACAAAAAAACTTTTAGAATTACCAAAATTTACAGTTCGAAAATTACAAAAAAAAATCTGGTAGTTACTAATGACAGGCTGTAAAATTGCGGTAATTACTGAGAAATCGCTAGTAATATTTCCACAATTACCAGAAAATTACAAAAAATTCTGTAGGTAATTACCCGTAAATGATCACAAGAATATGTACTGTAATTACATGAAAATTACAACTGAATTTTTTGTAATTACTCGAGAATTAAGCAAAAGTTTTGATAAATGATTGCGGCATTACCGTAAATACCAGAAAATTATAAGTAAAATTACCGTAATTACGGTAAAATCACGGAAATTTTGTTTGTAATTACCAAAAATGATCTCGAGGTATTATCATCACCAGAAAAACAGAAGCAAAAATTTTCTTAAATCGTGAAAAATTACTTGGTCACCGAAAGGTCATCAGAAGTTCACAAGAACATCCTGAAAACGTCATTTGAAGATAACTGCAAAATCCCAAGAAGGTTACCGAAAACTCTCCAGAACATCTTAGGGGTACCACTTGAGGATCACTAAAAGATCATCAGGAAGTCGCCAGAAGCTCATCTAAAGATCATCAGAACACCGAGGATGTTTAACAAAGAGATTCCTGGTAGATCACCAGAGGAACGCAACAAGCTAACGATTCTCTTGTGATCTTCAAATGATCTCATAAAGACGTTGAGGTGATCTTCCATTACGACCTTATGGTGATTTTTCAAGGATTTTCCTGATCTTCAGAAAGGCTTCAGGAGACCTTCTGGTGATATTCCAAGGGTCTTTCGGGGATGTTCTCAGGATATATAGTGATATTCTTAGGGTGTTGTGTTCCGATGATCTTTAGGAAGGCTTTATGTCCTAATAGTGATCTTCCGAGGATCTACCGGCGATGTTCTCAGGATACTCTAGTGGTTATTCTGGGAATCATGCAATGATGTTCTCAAGATAATATGGTATGGGCCTTAAGTGCTTTTCCGTTGATGTTTTCAACATGTTCTGGACAACTTTTGATGAGCTTTCAGCAATCTATATTTTAGTCATTGAATTCGTAGATCCGCATAGGATTGAATGGAATGATGGAGGGTTTGTCCTTGGATAACATGCAAAGATATATTTCCAGGAAAAAAAAACACATTCCTCCCCTCTTTTTAAAAATGAAATTCGTTCAGTTATTGTAAATATTAACGAAAAAATCGAAATTTCTGAAAATCACATAAGATGAATTGAAAAGCACAAAACCAATTAACAAATCTCAAACCTACAAAGCGCCACTATCTCTAAAGGCCATCTCAGTCGTATACAGTCATCACCGATACATAAAGCAATAAATCACCCAAGATCTACACCTCGTTAAATGACGCGGAAACTACACCGTTAAAAAATACCCACCCACACTGGAGCCCTTTCGCCAAAAGAGATAAAAAAAGACAAAACCTCGTCACCGCGTAATGCAACAATTGCTCGGCTTTTGTAAAATCGTCCAATATCTTGGCGGCGTGCTTGTGCATGATGGAAACGCAACGCAAATACCGTCTAGGTGACGGTTAAACCACCCTAGGATGCATCAATGTTGCGCGAATGTTATTAATACGGCTCACCGAAAGGGAACGTGAAAGCTCGACTTATTTTCAACAATCTGCGATTACGTTGCCATGGCAACGCTACTATAGCATTTCCCTAATACCACGCGAGACCAATATCGGAAAATTCAATTCCGCCAGTACAATGCTCTCTTGTGACGGTAGTCTTTATGTATACCGATGCACGTCGTCGTAAGCTTTGGCGAATTTTCACCAGTCGTGTGCTCCTGTTACCTAAATTTGCTAAGTTGTCCGTTACCATGGCGGCCGGCTTCGGTTAAATCGCGATAGTCTCGTTGCATAGAGCATTTCTGTATAAATCTTCTAGCCGCGTATTGCCGTTTACCGGAGGGATTCGTGACCGTGACCTTACCATTTTTTTTTCAGAGGAAGAGCATTTTGGTTAAGGATAGGAAAACTTTTCATACACACAGGAAACACGTATTTCGTCGAATCAACGTAATTATCGTAACGCTTACTAATTACGATGAATATCCCTGTGTGTATATTTGGTAAAACACTACGTGCCACAGATTTAACACCGGAAGTAGCCTGAGCGGTATCAGTTTATGAAACGCGACCACGATTTATTACCCCGATAAAAAAAAATCGATCGGTGCTCTACGAAGATACACGGCCTCGGAAATATACAACTTCATACAATCTTCCATCTAAAATTTTTTCATACATCTTGCCCATCAAATTAGTGGGGTAGTTCCGGTGCATGCATCGCGGTGGTCTTCCTATCTCCATCCGTCGCATATTTCGGCGTCCATATTTCAAAGGAACCACGCGTTGGTGATGGTGACACCGAATTAGATTTTTACGCGTTTCGAGATAAGTAAGCTGTTAAACGATCAGAAATAAGTAACGGTACACGTGTTACTTGTTAGCGGGTTAATTGTATTGACAGTTTGTGAGGCGACATTGATGCTTTATGGACGTTTTTAACTTCTTTATCGAGTTAATTAATGGTTATTTACGTCGCGAGGCGGGATTTTATTTACGCAACGATTGGCATTTTGATTTTTGCTTGATCGTTTCGATATGCTCGCATTGAAGTTTATAGAAACCAAATCCAAATTTTATTTTTAGCTGAATTTTATCGGATGAGAAATACGTGATTTATGATTACAAATACTCGATATCGTCGAAATGTTATTAAAATCGTTTAAAGTTCTTCGGTACTCATTCAAAATTGCATAAAATTTGTACAAAACGATTAAATAGATGAAAAATTTGCTTAAATTTGTAAAAAAATTACCATAAAGATATTAAAAATGTTTTAAGTTGTTCAATATTTGTTTAGAATTTCAAAAAACTGTCGAAATGTTGATGAGATAGCTCAAAATTAATAAAAATTGGTTTGAAATTCCTTAAAATTCCACTAAATTGTCAAAATGGTATTAAAATTGTTCGATATTTGCTCAAAATTGCGTAAAACTGTTAAAATTCTGTTAAAATTAATTAAAATTAATTAATATTTGGCCAGAATTGCAGGAAAGTTGTGCAAAACGATTGAATTATACTTATTTTAATAATGTATTTGTTTGTAGCCAGAGAAGGATTTAAAATATTGTAACCCGAGAGCTAAAATTTGAAATGCGCCTTTCAAATGAGCGCTTCCTCCCCTCAAAAAATTAATTTCGGTAAAAAAATTTATTGAGAAGTGGCCATTAAGCCCTAACATTTTGTTCTACAATTATAACATAATTAGTATAATTTTTTCTTAAAATTAAGGCACGAATTTCTCAATCTTTTGACATATATTTTTCAATTTTTTGAGGTATGATT
>QBDW01003874.1:0-12377 GCA_003261595.1 Maconellicoccus hirsutus
TTCAATATTTCGAGGAAATTTCGACGTTTAAAGTTGAGCATGTAAATATTTTTCTTCAAAAATTGCTCAATTTTTTTTTGATGAAATTTATGTAAAAAACCTTCAAGAATCGAGTGAAACCATGAAACCGACCACCGATTTCAATTTTGAATATTTCGAGGGAATGTCGATGTTTTAAGTTAAACTTTGAACCCCTCTCCTATAAAATTTTGATTTTAGCCAAGTGGTCCCTTTTCGTATGCGCCCTCACATATGTATATGAGTATATATAGATATCATTTTATATATGAGGAACAAAACTCCAAAACGGACTCCAGTTTTGCAAGTTTTACAGGAGAAGGAACAAACGTGAGCAGTGCAGACTGAGCAGAAAACTTCTTCAAACTTGGAAATTTTTTGAGATGTGTAATGACGTCAGAAGAACGTCACTGTTTGTGTCGTTCTTTCAGTGAATCTTTCTTCTCTGATAAAACATGTAATAACACTGAAGAAATTGATCTCTCTTTTTTCTTTTTTAGTCATTTTCATATTTCCTTCCTAAAAAGTTTTATCAATTATGATTAGTGTGACACAATGGCTTATATTTTATATATTTTTAGAAAAACACCGGTGAAAACGTTACTAATTATAGGTTCATTTACTGTAATTGTGATTGTTTCAAGTCAAGTTAAGTCATTTACTAGAAGTTAAATTACTTTTTTTTTCAAACACCGGTGAAAAAGTTACTAAATATCTTAAAAGTTCATTTACCATAATAACTGTGATTAGTGGTGCGGACGGAGAATACCCTACCGGAGAATAACCGAACTACCGCTCCTACCGGTAGTTTTTCTTTTCAACGATAACCGCGATACTAGCGGTTGTTTTTATAACCTACCGGTTATTTTAAATTTTTCATTCTTTGTAAATTCCTGTAAATTACTAAATTTGTATCAAAAACATTGAATAAATTATACCGGCTCTGGCAAAAAGACATAATCAAGGATTTTATCGTTCATTTGCACGAACTGCAAACGAACTACAAAGCACAAAAATTAATGTAAATGTATGATTTGATTTTTTTCGGTTAACCGATTAGGTTAACCGGTAGTTTTGAAAAATGACCGGTAGTTTCGCGGTTGTTTTTTTCCTCCAGTAGTTAAAACTACCGGTTGTCCACACCTCTAACTGTGATTGTTTGAAATTTTTATTAAAGAAAAAAAATAAAAATAATAAACGTGTTCGTGAACGATTTGAAATTAGTTAGAAATTTGAACCACAACGATCATCATCATGCATGATAACAGAAGTCTTGACGTCATTATACATCTCTAAAAATTTCCAAGTCCGAAGAAGTTTTCCACTTAGTCGACATTGCCCAAAAACGTGGTGCACATGTGATCACATTACATTGGCAGCAGTGAATTCAATTGGCTTTTTACATGGGATTCACACTATATTTGCCTTTAGGTAGGTTAGAAGTGTAGGAATGAAGTTTACATAATTCTTCATCAAATGGAGCCATAAAACGTATTTTGAAAAAAATGGACAAATGCCATTTTGGAATTTTGCTTCTCATATGTACGTTAACATAATATTTATTACCTAATATATAATATTCGCAAAAACGACAAGAAGGCACGAAAAAAATACTAAAAGAATTAAGTGTTGATAAAAAAAAAATTAAAAGTCTGCGATATCTCTCCTAATGACAATATCACGCGAACTGCAGGGGGTAGGGAAATAACGAACAATTTTTGCTTTAATTTCCACTTTTGCAAGAAACAATTTGCGAAATGTATAATTCAAGACTGGCTGCCTAGTGAAATTAGTACCTACTACTTACTACCTACCTAATAACTACCTATTACATAGATGTACCTTGCCTACACTTACATAGTTATATTGCTGCTGTGCATATGCAGATAATATTTTAAAGAATAACGCGCAATAAAAAGCTCTTCTGTGGAGAGAAAAAGAATACGAAGAAAAAAAGTAACTTTATGAAAAAATTGTTGTTCTCGCGACATGTCGTTATAAAGAGTAGGTATGAAATATTCATGTCTTGGAGGTTTTATTTTTTACTTTCCCCTTCCTATTTTCCTCCGTCTCTATTGTATTACATATCAAAGAGGACAAACTTGTCTATATTATTATTAGTGATGTCGATACATTATTCATAAATACTATATTCGCTTTTTGAATACAAAACGTTGTATTTGTGTTTATTCTTTACGTGCTGAGCAAGTTTTTATTATGATTGTTTTTATATTGTTATATCGTCGTTGTTGTCGTTGTTGTTATAGTTAGCATATTAGGTATAACCGTTATTATTTTTATTATTATTATTTTATTGTGTTTCCTTTTCTCTCTCTCGCTCTGATTGAGGACCAGTTTACAAACTTACAAACGCGTTGTAGGTAGAAGATCCTTAGTACATTGTAGTCATAACTGTTCAGAACTAGACCGAAAAAGGACTTCTTCATGGTGAAATGCTCCCTGGCCCATCTAGCAGTCTGGTAGATACTCCATAGGAAAATTTGTTGATCATAATGTTTCGCCGCTTTAGAATTGCCGATAAGCCGACATTGAAAAAAGTATAGCACGTCTAGTGGAATTCGATGTTTGTAAGTTGGAACTTGTTGCTGTACTAAATGCCGATCGATGCTCGAATCGGTAGTTTTTTTCTGACGCTTTTTCGCAATTATATACGCTTAACTTACGGTCGCAAGTATTCTCTAATAAGTACTGTATTTCTACCTATCGTACTACCTGTACCTAGATAAATAGACCTACCAATCAATGCCCTATACAAGCGGTGTACAACTGAATCGGTCAGAACCAAAAGGTCATAAGTCCAATTTTGGCGATTTTAGCTTTTTTATGTAAATGGGGGTATTGAAATACGGCGGATCTCCTGGCGAGGTCGAAATTTGCGTATCAGCCTCGGAAGATGGTTTTTGGCAACCAAAAGGTCATAAGTCCAAAATGTTTGATTGGCTGCAGCTCCGGGCTCCTTGAATATTTCGAAATCGAACCAACCCTAAAAATCGAGTCTTGTGATCCCCTTTCAATGTGCGGAGTTACGAATGAATAAAATACACATATTTTGCGAATTTGAATAATTTTGAGACATATCTGCAGTTTTTACAGCGATTTTTTGCGAAATTTATTTTTTGAAATCAGAACTTTCCGTTTCGTCATAAATAAGCTCCTAGTCCGGCATCAACCTAATAAGTAGGTATTTGATTGAGGTGAACATGTTAGTCTTGAGTGTAGTAATAGTGTAGTAATAAGTCCAGGGCATTTTCGAGCCGGTATTTTAAGTTTTAGATCCAGTCAGAACCAAAAGGTCATAAGTCCAAAATGTTTGATTGGCTGCAGCTCCGGGCTCCTTGAATATTTCGAAATCGAACCAAGCCTAAAAATCGAGTCTTGTGGTCCCCTTTCAATGTGCGGAGTTACGATTTTTTAAATTATTTAGTTTTGAAATAAATCAGTTTTTTTCGATTCCTGAAAAATGCGATTTTTGGACTTATGACCTTTTGGTTCTGACCGATTCAACTCATAACTATATATTATCGTATGTACAGTGCCTAATATTTATCTTAGGGTAGGCAATATGCTCCTTGTAATTACCAACCGTAATGACAGCTTATTACGTTGTAGTGATTTGTGTTTTTTTTCCTGTAAATTTTGATAATTTTGCAATCATATGCGTATGATTACACTGATCGACGTCTCATCGATACCTCCTCATTGGTTTCATCAATTACCACCAGATATCAGACATTTTGCTTGAGAGTCCCAATTCGACTATCAAGCCAAGTGTCTGATATCCGGTGGTGATTGATGAAACTAACGTAGGGGTATCGATGAGATATCGATCGGTGTAATCATGCACACATGTTTGCAGAATTTTCGAAATTTCTTGGCAATTTTTGAATTGAAATATAAAATTTTAATTTATGCCTCCTAGCGGTTTATTATTGAACTTGGAAAGAGGTACCGCACACTAGCGCTCCAACAGATTCTTGCCAGTCTCAATACCAACTTGCAATCAAAAATAAAAGCCAATTATGATTGGTGGGCCAAGATCAATTAAACAGCTGGTACATGCAAGAAAGCAAAAAATGAACTTTTTAATCGATAATCGTTACATTTGGTTCTCAATATAGGCATCGCATAATCGTCTTGTTTAATTACTTCAAAAGAACAAAATAAAGTGAAACAAAACAAAACAATACAAAACAAAAAAATAATAAAAAAACGTTGCGTAATTAATTTTTTTTTTCTTGTAAAAGCGTCGCCGGTTTTCAGCCAATTATTTCGCTACGGTAATAATGACGACGAAGCGCCATAAACCAGATAAATATGAGTAGTAACACAATGCGCAAGTATATTTAAATTATGATTGGAAATTACACCGATGCGAAATACGATTAAAAGGGTAAATTTGATTAGGTATGAATAGTAAAGTCGTTAAATTCGTAATGAATGATGATTAAATCAGCGCGCAGAAACGTCGCCTGAACAACAAAACGTGCAGAGTAGCTTATCTCACTCCATTCTCATTTTCTCTACCCTTACCACCCCCCTACCTTATTCTGATTAACTTCAATATTCTCATAACAGAACTGAAATTTTTCGCGAAGTGGAATGATACTTGTATGTGACATTTTGATAGTGATGTGTTGACACCAGATAGACAATTAGTTATTGGCTCGAAGGGAACTCTAGCCAGGCAATAGGCAGTAGGAAGAGGTACTAGGAATTGAGGTACCGAATACCCTGGGGTTCATAAGCCCTTCAAAAAAATAAAGGAAAAATATTGAATTGTATTTTCATCTTTCTCTTAGGGCCCTGGCCCCCTGGATGCAGTTGGGTACTTCTCGCGAAGCTATCTTACTTTTGTACTTGAGTAGCTAGGTCCATGGTACATACTACATACATATAATTTGAGTTCAAATACAACCTCCTTCTTTATGATTGGATATACGAATTTCAACGGGCAAAGATATGGTTTCCTAGACTAAGTAATGCAGAATGGGGAGGGGGTACAAAGAAAAATGATAATCATAACAAAAAATAAATAAAGGAACGAAAAAAAACGAGCAAAAGAAAATTACACGCTTTATTAAAAAGAAAGTTGGTATAGGTAGGCTGAATGCGTTGAACGTCTTGTACGCAGCAGTTGGTACAAGTAAAAATTGATTAAGTGAAACATTACACGGACTTAGATCACGTAATCTTATCGTAATACATAAATAACGTTAATGGTTAAAATTAAAACTGTCCAAACGTTTAATTTTCGATCCAAATAAACAGTCGGCGTTTATCTTCATAAGCTGGCTTCACGTTGTAAACGTTTATAGTCGACGAATCTAGTATTAAAGCTGGCGGTATAATGATACGATGTATTGAAAAAATTCTCGAAAGTTTTAAATTTTGAAAAATCCTCGAATGCGAGAAAGTATATTTGAAAAATAAGTTGATAATTTCTAGTTTCCTTCTACTGCTAATTATTTTGCTGTTGTCGACGTCGCCATTTTTTTTTTGACATTTGCTTTCGTTTTGTTTGATGAAACAAGTTGATAAATTTTAAACAGATTACTAGGCAAACTACGTACCCGAGAATACAATTTAAAATAATAAGGCGAGAGAATACAATGTGCATCAGCAGGCTAGAAGGGCGAAGAGCGATATACAATATGGCGGAATTTTTCAAAGTTTAGATTAATATTTTCTTTTAACTTGATGCAAATTTAATATTCTCATAAATTGTTCGTTTTATAAATAAGTCTGCAAACGTAAAGAAAGAAAAAAGTTTTCATAAGAAGAAAGTTTTCCATACATAAAATATTCGTCGAGATGGTAATAATATTGTTTTAGCGGATGCGCGCGCATGGTTTCTTCAACACAAAACACAAAAGATAATATGAAAGTGCAACTTAAAAAACTTTAAAGTTATAATAGTTTTTCTCTTATCGGTTGAAATTATATTTTATATCTAGCACCCGAGTAATATACAATTCTTGAAAGTTATAAAAGAAGAAAAGTTTACGAAATAGGAGGAAGAGTGGTACGACGGGGCGCAGCGATGGAAAATACCGAGGATGGAGGATGGTGGATGGTGGATGGAGAATGGAGCTTGGCTCTCTTGAATCAAGCACTTACGGGTACTTGGCGACCGACAAAATGTGTTCAACTTTTTCCAAAACTTTCAACCCAATTATTATCCGCTTTCGTGTATACCACGGAATATGAAATTCTTACCTACAGTATGTAATTACCTATATTATGTACCTGTAATGAAGCGAAAACTAAAAAGAAAATCTCTACTAAGGCAAAATCAAGGGTGCTGTAATCTCTCTAAGTATTTGATGATGAATTCCTCCCTTTTCAATCAAGCCTCTCCCCTACCATGTGAAATCCTCTTCTCCTAAAGAAGCTCAAAGTCCGGTAGCGGCTTACAAGGTTCATAATTTTAGAGCGCCCCTTGTTTAAAGAAATTTTGTTTTCACAATGATGTTCAAATAAAAAAAAATTAAAAGTAAAAGAGAAAAAGTTACTCGAGCATCCATCACAAAAATATAATTCATCATTTTTGAGGAGGCGCTTGTTCCTCCCAATGGGCAATAAGTTACAGCACTGTTCCTCTCCATCGATAAAATTCCTAAACTCGTTAACTTGCTTTGTCTGATATTTAATTTTCTATAATTTTTTATAATCTTCAGTTTGCTGAAACTGCGTTCAACAATAAGGTTTAGTGTCCTTGGCGCCCCGAAAATTTCGCGCCCAGGACACGGCCCTCCTTACGCCACTACCTGGTAGCGGGCGATTTGAGCACGAAGTTCGTGCAGTTTCGATGCGACTGGAACTTTTTGACGTTTGCGTCGTTCCTTAGTGCATGTGCAAAGTTTCTACAAAATATCGGCATATTTTTCTTTTTACTTTGGTAAAACATGGTTTTGGGAATTTTGCGATGATTTTGTGAAGGAGGAAGATAAATTTTTCTAATTTCCCGCAGAAGTCAATTTGATGAGTTCGTTATTCATTTAAAAATTAGGATCTGAGCCACCCAACACAGTAGAATAATTACATGAATGCGTAGAAGGTAAATAAACTGGACAAGCACGTGTGTTCATTGTAGCAGATTTGCAGATTGGTAAAATTTTGCGAAATAGGCTTTTCAAATTGTTAATACTTGGTATGAAAATCTGATAAAAAAGATTTCCAAGATTGTTTTATATGAGTATGAAAAAGTACGTAGTTTAAAAATTAAAAACCATTACGTTTCACCGATACGAGTTTCTCATTTTTTATTCAAAAGCAATTTGTCTGGAACGAAACATTTTTAATTTTAAAAATTGCGCATTTAAACGAGCGCAATTTGAATTTTAAACATTTTACAAGCATGTACATTGATTAGTTTTGTCTCTTATGAAATCTATGCAGTCGAGAGTTTGACTATTAGCGATAGGACAGGACCATAGGAGTGCGGTTCCGCTCATATTCCTCGACTTTGGGAGTGTTATTATACGCGTAGTAGGAAAGAATCTGTAAAAAAGAGGGAGATACAAGAGTATATTCAAGTACAAATCACTGGCGCATTTAAATACTCTACGTCCTACGTAGCCGATCACGTAGTCCCATACTTAAATACATTTCTATGTAACTGCACTATATGTGCTAGTACTAGATATTAGGTGCGAGCAAAGATTATATAATGAACTACGTTTAAAATAGATAGGTATCTCGATAATAAATTTTTGTGCTGAATTTTTTTCATCTGTGGAGTTAGTTTAATTTGCAAACGTGACACTACAGTCAATTAGCGCCACCGTCGCATGTCTTGTTTTACTATTATTATGTTATTATTATTTTATTTTTTATTTATTTATTTTTATTTTCCCAAGACGTCAAAGATTATAATAAACTTACTTCGTTTAAAATAGATAAACATCTCAACGTAAAATTTTTGTCCAGCGTTTTTTTTATCTGTGGAATTTATTTAGTTCGCCGGCATGACATCGCAGTCAATTAGCGCCACTGTCACATGTTTTGTTTCTTTTTTTTTGGCTTGTTCATTTTTATTTTCCCAAAATGTACCCCATCCTTACTTTCTGCTCTGCCCTGCTCTGCTACACTGAAAACAGAATCATTATCCAAGATGAAGAAAATGGAAACGATAGCCAACAGCCAAGGTCCAACGGTAGTCAAAATAAGAACCGTAACGTGAAACCAAACGAAACACCTTTTTTTCAAAAAAAAAATTGCTGTAACGTTATGAGAAATAAAACGATTTTTTTGGAAAAAAAGTAACGAAACTTTACGAAATATTTCATTTCGTTTCCGTTATTGTAATTTTAAACATTCAATGAGTGATTTTCCGTTATTTTTCAAAGACATTATGTTATTTCAGTGCTCCTACTGAGATACTTCCAGGAAAATCATGCTAGAAGGCTCATGTAAAAAAGTAACCTGACACATCAGAAGTTGATCCATTTTTTTGTTCTTTGTTTTTCAAGATGAATTTTGATAGATTTTGATGAATTTTTTGGAAAAAAAGAACGAAACAAAATGATGAAAAACGATACGAAACTGAATCATTTCAACGAAGAAATGAAACAAAATTGGAAAACCCCTTCAAAACGTTATGTGTAACGAAACGAATTGACTTCGTTCCAACACTCCTGCTAACAATAACAGCCAAATATATTTCACTCATAAAAATTAATTATTGCGTAGTGGCGCTGATAGTATCACGCTTGTGAACTAAAACGTCTAAAACTAGCGCATTTATTGGTCCATATAAGATAACCTACCTAAATGAAAGGTAGCAGCGCGGCGCAGATTAACATTCAACTATGAAATAATAAAGGCGCAAAAGGTTGTACGAGCAGTAATAATATCCAAATTGGTTGCATCGAGCATACCGCGTTGACCCACTTCCAGCTATAAGCCAGTAACACTTCATGTACTATACTCCAGTGTTTGTATAACATTCGGGATTTTGTCGTTTTATAACGTTATGACATGCATGGGCGTTCAAATGGAACAGATTCCCCCACCCTTACCTCCCCTTGTACCATTTCCCATCAATACAATCGACTTTCGCGTTCGTTCACGTTTCTTTTTCAATATCAACACTGTTCTTTGAGCTTCTTCCGTCAATAACGAGTTACAAATTGAAATTACTGTGGTAAGGGGGGAGGAGGAACGACGTATCGGCAGGTTTTCTATTAGTCACCAATTCGAGAATCTCTTGGTATGAATAAAATATTGAAAAATGTGCGGCATCTTTTTGAAAAATTCAATGCATTTTGCTCAATCTGGCCCTGGACTTGTTCTATTGAATAAATTATTCCTTATATACGCAAATATAATGTATCAGTAATAAATATGTAAAATTCGGGTTCCTACGTGTAACACCATAACTCCAACTTATGCACGTAGGTAATTAGATACGTAAGACTCGGGCTTCGGGCGAGATGAAAATGTGCAAATGTGTAACCAGCATAAAAAACTGTTCACTCTAAAGAAATGAAAGAACGAACAAGTCTAACGTTGTAAAAATATTACGAGTAGTAACAGAAATTAAGAAATGGTCTAGATAAAATGAAAAAAGAAATAAAGTAAAAAGCATAAGAAGAGGAGCAGATAAGTAAAAGATAGAAGAAAGAAAAAAAAAGCGAAAAAACCATAAATTAAAAATCAAGTTTTATTGCTTCTTCAAAATACATTTACATTTACTGGTTTGTAAAAATTTTTATGAAAGTATCTCTTTGATTAGAAGAGTAAGCATTCATATTGTATTACCATTTAAAAAGATTAAATTGAAGTCGTTCGAGGGTCAACGTTAATAAAGTAATAATAATAATAACAATAATGATAATAAAATGAATAAAGAAAATAAAGAAAAAAGGAAACAGATTCTGTACCCTCAAAGAGGAAAATGATTTCACAATATTTTATCGGAAGAACACCAGATTTCAAGTCTACTCGTTTCAGACCCCCTCCACACCAATTTTTGTTTCAAAATGTTGATTTTTTCAACTCCCCCTCCACCGTAGATGGAAGGGAGTTAGCTCAAAATGTACACCAGATTTGAATTCCACGCGTTTCAACCCCCCCATCCAATTTTTGTTTTGAAATGTTCATTTTTTCATTTTTTCTTCCCTTCACCAAGGAGGGGGAGAAAGTTCGCTCAAAGTGGACACCAGATCTGTGCTCTACGCGTTCCAGTCCCCTCCCCCATGCCAATTTTTGCTTTGAAATGTTGATTTTTTTCATTTTTCCTCCTCTCAACTAGAGAGGGGGAGGGATCCAGCTCAAAATGGACACCAGATTCTGAATTCTACAGATTCCAAAACCCTCCAATGCTAATTTTTGTTTTGAAATGTTGATTTTTTCATTCTTCCTCCCTTCAACCGGGGAGGGAATGGGATCTAGCTCAAAATGGACACCAGACTTGAATTCTACGCGTTCTAAAACCCCCTTTAAAGCCAATAAAATAATTTTGGCGCGCTGACTCGTGTAAATGTCCTACTGTGCCTCACAGCCACCAATTTGTTTCGCCGCTACTTGTGACCTTTTGCGTTTTTTTGACGTAAAAGCAAACTTCCGAATTTTTTTTCATGAATTAACTTTTCCTTCTCACTGCTTTTGAATGGCTATTGGCTATTGCGTCAACCAGCGCAGCACACAGGTATGCATTACATGCTATGTGCATTGTACTTAGAATGTGCGTACCTGCTACGTGTAATGGCGTATTCTACATCGAATTCGTGTGTACACTCATCATCAAGAAGAAGGTACGAGTATGTGATAGGTATGTAGTTCAAAATAGATATAGTTCATGAGCGGAAACGTGGCGCTGGCTCGACTTAGCGAGACGCAGCGGGCAAAATTTGTGTAAGTTTCGCGGAAGTCGATAAAATTGACGAGTGGCGCAGAATTTGTTTTTTTCGCGTAAAGTCGCGCAAATTAATATTACCATCGTGATATACGTAATAGGGACGTGATCGAAAATAAACGGGCGCTGATATGCGGAGAAAAATAAAAAAATCGAAATAGTCCTATGCGAATTCAACCGTCTTAGTATATCGTAGTAATTACATTTGGGTAATTGGGTGATACTTACCGGTTACCACGTGTAACACGAACACAGGTGCGGCGACAAGGAATTTTTTGCCTCTGCACAAAGAATATTATGCTTATTCCCCGCCTCAGTTTTACAGGTTTTTAAATTTAATCGCAAAAATGCGCAATTTTCGTTATTTTTGAGGAATTTTTTACCTGCAATTTATTACAAAATTATTGGTGTATGTGTATGTGTGCTTGTGGGAGGGGGGTGGCTCTTTAAAACCGTTTCTGCAATTTCGCCAAATAAATTGGGAAAAAGCAGTATATTTGGAATATTTTGAAGTTAATTATGTTATCGTAGCAGAAAATGGCTGAAATATCGTAAAGATATGTTTTGGTAGTAATATTTTGGTTATTTTCTTGTAACATTTCCAATATACCACCGAATAGGAATTTCCCTCTCTCCCTCTACCTCTAGCCCTGGTTAACTGGTCAATCCACCTTTTGAAGGAGGTTTACACCGTTTTACGATAATACTTTGGTATCTATATTTTTTAGCAACAGCTTGTTGCTTTAAACTGACGTGAAGTGTCAGCCAAGAACCAACGCTGTAATTTCTCAGTCAAGGGCAACATTGGTTACACTACGTGTAAAAGAATATTACTATTTTTGTGTATGAAAAAAGTAAGTTGGTAACACGAATGCGAATATAAGTAAGAATTTACAAGAGAATTTCTAGTTTCGCGGTTTTAATATGTAGGGTGTATTTTTCTCTAGTATTTGACCCTTCGCTTGTTACCCAGCCCATCGAATCGCGGTACTGTACTGCAGTGCTGTTCGCTTTATACCGCCATACAATATTGCTTTTTCATTTTCCACATTTTTCTGAGCGCATTCAAATTCTTAATGCGTTCTCTCTCCTTTTAACATTATTATAAATTCCAAGCATTTCTTTATTGGTTTTAGGTATTCGTTTTTAACGAAAAGGTGGAAAGAGGAAAAGAATGGATTTCTATAACCTCGCGCAACTTTCCCGCATCGACGCGGCGCTCGTTCGTTCGTTCGTTCGTTCTTTCCCTCGCTTCGTCTCTTTCTCTCTGTTTCTTTCCAAAAACTTCTGACACTTGAATTAAAATCGATAAATTCCAAAAGTTTACCTTCATTAATAAAACACATTTTAATTTATTCCGTTCGCGGTCACCATTCATAAATAATTACATTTCTTTTTTTTTCATTTATATTTTTTTATATTTTTTATTTCCATAGCTAACTATATGAAACTAAACATAATGTAGGGCGCGTATTACGTC
>QBDW01003876.1:0-14365 GCA_003261595.1 Maconellicoccus hirsutus
TTAAAAAAACAAAGTATGGTTAAACAATTTTGCCCCCCCTGAAATTTCATTTGCCCCTCCTGAACATTTCGGCTAGCTACAGGGCCGCCGCTACAGACGAATTATATCTTCGGATCAGACTCAAACTTGCACAGTACATGCACATTCAGGTTAGAAAAACATTCCATGAAAAAAAATTCCCGATTTTCCCCTCCACGAGGGAAATTTACCACTTTTGTTTTGGATAAAGTCCACTTTGGTTCCAAGGTAGTATTTTTTTTATCTAAAACGGCGCTAAAAATTTGCAAAAAATTCAGAAATGAGTCCGTATTCATAATTTATTAAATTGGGTCAAAAAAATTTTTTTTCGAAATTTTACTAAAGAAAACTGATAATACAGAGTAGTAAACGATAACTTATTGTTATTAAACAAAAAATTCAGTCGATTCTGCCATCGGTTCGCATTCTGTCTCTTCGGCATCATTCTCATGATTATGAGGAACCTCAGGGTCATCAGGGTTCGCGTCGACTTCCATATCTTCAGCACCGAGTACTTTAACAAAAAAATTGAGCCGTCTGTCGCTTCGCCAGTTGTCGCCGAAATGTTTCGCAAGGAGCTTCAAAACGTCTTTTTTCTTATCAGCTGACACGTTATTGACTTCCAAAATCTCAGACAAAACCATATCCTTCGAATTCTTCCTTTTTACAAAAAGAGATGAGAAATTTGCGCAATCGTGGTAGTAGTAGGGTTCACCTTTGACTTCGATCAATTCAATCTTCGTATTTTTTGCAAAGATAATAGGTTTCATTTTTGAAATTTGAAATGACCACGTACCAACACCTCGTACGACTCCTTTCATCGCTTTTTGGAAATCGAATATGGTCACACTCCGAAATATTGATAACATCGGCGTCCCGGAGTCCAATAACAGTTCAATATTGTTACTACCACTACGATTACTACTATAATTATGATTACTCACCTTTCGCCATATGCGCCTGTCCTTTATTGTCTTTGGAATTGGAATCCCTTTTCGGTTTACCACCATAACTACCAGCTTGTTTACTTGACTTTTACACATAGGGGCAGTTCGCTGCTACATGGTTGACTTCCTCGCACATGTAGCATTTCCTCTTCTTACATTCATACTGGAGATGACCACGCTCTTTGCATATGAAGCAGACTTGGTCGCGATCGGGGTTGGAACTGGTCCTACACGATGTGTCACGTCTATCGGAACGGGAACGGTCACGATTTTTGCGCGAACAAGGGTCATAGCGATTACGGCGATCACGATGTTCACAATGGTCCCGATGATCTTGATGGTCTTGACGGCCACGAGACTTCGATGGGTTTTCGCTAGCATAGAATGCTTCGCTTTTGTTTTTCAAATGCAGGTTTACTCGTTCTTTCTCAAATTCTCGAAAGAGCTGTTTCGCATCTATCAACATCCGCATTAAATTTCATTTCGAAAATTTTTATATCAATATGAAACAGTTCTGTATTTTGGATTGATGCTTCCATTAGCATAATCTTCTGCAGAAGTCTCCATAAGATCAAGCATATCGCAGTGGTGTTTAATAGAATTCGCTACACCCATTCCTGACTTGAAGTACCTAATTAAAAAACTTGATTTTTGTTTCTTCCGTGGTAATTATTTTAAAACGTCATAGCTCGAAAGTGGATGATTATGAGTCGCATTTATGGTAATGATACATGGTAATTCGTCCTAGAAAGAAAAAACACCTGCATAAGTATATATAATTTACTTTAATGCGTTTGGTGAACTTTAATAGTTGAAACTCCAGAGTGATGATGAAACGAATGAACTAAAAGTGAGACATTAATGCTACTGAAGAAATGAACTTACTCGTATATAAGAATCTTTCTTTCTGGTAGATTTCGTCAATAACTTTATTTTAAATGTGCGTATTAAACGAAAAATGGCACCGAGATGTGCTGTAATAACGTTCACAATCATAGATTGAGTACGTACTTCGAGATCTTCATGCGATTGCTTTTTCATAAGCTTAACTTGTCGGATGGCCAGGTCTGCTCTGAACCGCCATTCACTATAGTTCGTTTTTCCCATCAACTTGGGTAATGAATTTGTATTTGTAGAGTTCTGATCCATGATCGTTGATCGAGTTCGAAGTTCTATTCTGTTCTGGTTTAGGGTACAAGTTCTAGATTCAATTCAGATCGAGTTCAAAAACGTGGCGCACATTTCCGGTACATTACACGAGCACAACCGAATTTAAAGTTCGAAAAAGTTCATATTACTGATCGTAGTAAAAGAGCGTGGGCTGGGCCCATAACCTATTGCGTCTCATTAAACGAATTAAAAAACACGTTCATAATTAATAAAACTATAATTAAAAGCGGATAACACGTATTTAGAAAAAAGTCATATTTTAACCACGATTCCAGTGCTGCCAGGTGGGTATGGCAAAAAAGCACCAGCAAGGTGACAAAAAATCACCAGAAAAATCACCAGTTTTTTTTCTATTTTGTATGTAAATCTGTGATAAGAGTGAAAGGTGTAAGGCTTCAAAGTTTGAAATTTATTAATTAATTATTCAGTGTACGATTATTGATTATGCAAGTTCAACTTGCTAATAAATTAAAACTAGGTAAATAAATAATTATTCTTCGTTGTGGTGTGTGACGTGATGCGCACATTATGATGTGGTAGGCAGCTGAGGTGTTAGGAAGACGGAATTGAAAGCAAAAAAGTTGAATGATGAAAAGTATTACGCACCTGTAATAAAAAATTTTTATTGAGTTGAGAAAAATGAAATAAAGTGTTAAAAATACAAGAACAAAACAAAATTTGATTTTAAATTTAAATTTTGAGTTATTATTTATTATGTATTGTTACTATACATATCAGCGCACATACGACAACGCATTTCTTTACTAATTTTCATATCATAACAACATGAGTTATTCATGTGAAAATAACTCTTACCGTTCAGTATGCCTGTTAACGTTGCAGTTCCTAGGCTGCATCTATCTTTCGTCTTGTTTTTATTAATGGAGCTGAATATCCTCTCACAGGATGCCGATGAGTGCGGAAGAGTGAATATGAATTTAGCTATCTTCACCATAATCGGAAACATCAAATTTCCAGATCCATCTCGTGTGGTTTCCACTTTGTACCAAAACGCTTTTTCTTCTATGATTGTGTTTTCTTTGAAATAAATTTTGAATTCCTTGTATTCACGATCGGTGTCTTCACTATCGATATCAATGAATTTTTTCATGTACGTTGTAAAACCAGCCAAGTTTTTTGTTGTTTTTAGTACAGTTGGGTTCAAAAAATTGAGGTATTTCAATCCTCTCACGTTGTCATCGGCGAAGGGGAAGCGAGTATAAATTTGCCCAGCTAATTCTATTAAAAAATTCAAGCATTTCACACGGAAAACATTAATGTGCTTTAAGTTGGCAGAAGTTTGAGAGAGTATGGTCAATTCTTCCTCCACTAATACTCCTAAATCGAGATCTTCAAGTTTAACATAGTTTGCAGGATTGTTATTACTGATTGCGGCAACGTCATTACTTTTTGAATTCAAATAATCGTCTTTTAGGTAACGTCCAAGAATCGCTAAATACATGGACTCCATTTTCGCATACAATTCTGTGATCTTGGCATCCTCACTCTGGAATTCGATATTGCGTTTAACAACACTTGGTAAAACATTGTTAAGAAATTTCAGGTACAAAATAATATAAGGATCGCAAATTTTTTCAAACATCCGTTTTGCATCAGTATTGGTTTTTGATTCGTCATTGAAAAATGCTCTAAGGCAGGTAATTGCTCTAAAAAGCGAGCGATGCATTCATTTAATGATAGCCATCGTATGTCATATAGTTTTAAGAGCTTATGTGGTTTGACGTTTAATAGAGTTTGAAATTCGGCCGCGCATAACAACCGTTTGCTACTATGACTCAAATATGAGTATGTTTCTCGTAGCAAGTCTTCTACTTCATCCGGTATCTTTTTTGAAGCGTATGAAACGCATAACGCGAGTGAGTGGCAGATACATTTCATTTCAAAAAGAGTAGGAATGTCTTTCTTCAGTAATGCAGTCACAGAGTTCTTTCGACCAACCATGACATTCGCTCCGTCGCTTGCGAATCCGATTAGTTTATTTTTATAATCTATTTGATTCAAGTTGAAAAAATCAACAATTTTTTGGTATAACGTCACGGCATCGGCTTTATCAACCTCAATTAGTGCCAAAAATACATCTTTTGTGTTGAATTGTTTCTGTACAACATCCGAAACAACAAATCTTGCAACCATTGCCAGATGCTTAGTTTTCGACCGGTCTGTAGATTCGTCAATGGTTAATGAGAATCGAGTGTGAGTGGATTTCAAAATATTGAGGATTTCTTCATGCGACTGCGCTCCAATTACATTCGTGACAATCGCCGTCGCTTTGGTTCTGCCCAAAGTTAGTTGAGATAATACTTTAGAATCTGGATCAATTGTTTTAATAACTTGACATAAATGCTCTGCTGACGCTAGCGGTAAATTGTGTTCCATAATAAATGCACTCAAACGAATTTCCGCTTCTTTTACTTTTCTACAAATTTCGCCAACTTGCAATGATTTTTGAAATAAATTTGTAGGTTGTGTGATGATTGATTTCATTTTATCAATATGAGAAGCTCTCGCATTATGTCTCTCGACCGATGAGTAGCCACCTCGAAGATCTTTTAAACAAACTTTGCAATAAAATTTGTCAACACCTATACAAAGCAAGCAACACAAACCACCCTTTGTAAATTAATTTGATCAATTAACGTTGTAATGTACCTAAGTTTAAACTTTATCACTTAACTGAATGATAAATAGTAAGTACCGTACCTTGTTTCGATTCTTTCAACCATGAAAATTTATTTTCCCAGATTTTTTTATACTTATGCTTGTAGTTATTAAAACGTTTACGTTTCGGTGTCATTTGCACGTCTTCTTCTGATTCTGAATCACAAGAATTACTCATTTCGCTGCTGTCACTAATCACCATCTTTTTTCTTCTTCTGTCCATTATTGAAATGTTGTACTTGGCTTAGTTAGCTTTTTTAATTTTTCAATTTTCATCAAAGAACGTCGAACGAAGATCCAAGATCGATTCGAAAATACGATAACAAAACTCGATGGTTTTTTTGGCTTGATAGATGAGTTGTATAGTGTAGTATAACGCAGTGTGGTAACAGGGCATGATTATCACATATCTCAGCATAAGAAAAAAAAATGAAAATTAATTTCACTTCAAACAATTGAGTCTGTACCAATTTAATAATCGACTTTTCAATGAATTATTCACGTTCAAGCTTTTTAATAAAAAATCACCAGAAAGCACCAGAAAAGTAAAAAGCACCAGATAAATCACCAGTTCGAACACAAAGGGTCAAAAAGTACCAGCTCTGGTGATAAATCACCAAGTCTGGCAGCACTGCACGATTCTAAGAAAAAAAAACGTGCCTAAGAATATAAAACCAGGTTAGGTAAAAATTAAAACTAAAAACTAAGTTTAGTGAGCGACGCAGGGTTGCACACTTTCAACAGTCCATGACTCGGTTTCATTTGAATTCGAATCTTCAATATCTGGAAGACTCTTTAGGACATTCCTGTTTCCTTGAAAGAGCTTTTTAAATAATTTTGGACTGGAAATACTTCTGCTTCAACAAAATACCGATAAGCGAAAATGTATTTTCTTTTTTTTTCATCGCGAGGTATTCGTACTGCGGTACCCAGCCGGCCAAGGATGACACATTCGTCTTCAATTACTAAATATGATCAGAGTTCCATTTAATTAACAAAAAACAAAAAAAACACTCACCACCCATCCCCCAAGAATAAGGAATCAGATGCCCATTGTTACTTACATGATAATGAAATATGTATAGCAAAAAACACGGAATAACAAATATATTAAAAAAAAAAAAAATAGAATATATATGAAAATAAATTTAACACATTGAGCTATATGGCAGTTCATTATCGGACATCAAAAACACGTGAATCCACAATCGCTATCTCAGACCAACAAAAAAAAATCGAGTATAACGACAAGATAACCATTCCACAAAATGCCCCACCATCCATGCACAGGCTGGCACGAAATAAAGTGCCCGTTCACCACATGCTGAGGTGGTATAATATCTGGGTATAGGCCTAAGTCTTAATGTTGAAAATGAAAGCTTGCCAAATTGATCTTTTGGGATTGGTCCGCTATGCTTTAATTTCCAATTTTTTAAAATCTTCCGCCATTTGGGTTTTAGTTGACGAAAAAATACCACATCAAGAGGCGTTCCTCTTCCTCGTCAGCCGTTATGAAGGCATTAGTTGATGCGTCATCATCTGAATTGTCATCGTCGTCAACTCCAGTGTGGCCCATGGCACTGGTGCCCATGATCTCCAACAAGCGGTTGCTCTCGTCCGCTTCCGCGATTGGAGTATACGCCCCTCCTCCCGTGTCTAAGCGATTTTTTATTTTTTGCATAAATCTCTTTTATTTCTTTTTTTAGATTTTCATATTTTTGTTTCAACAATTTCGTTGATCGATACTCATCCACTCGTTTGTCGCATTGAACTCCCTTTGAATTTTGTCCCTGTAAATGGGGAAAAAAACTAGTAGAACGCCATAACATTCATATTAGGTGTACAGCATTTATTACTTACTGATTTGTTATAAATGGTCGTTTTTTTTTTATTTTCAATTATATTTCGATATTTTTGCACTAGTGCCAACAAATCGTCCCGTTCTTTTGCGCCGTAATTAGCTCACTTCTTTATAGGCGACATTTGCTTTTTCAAAGGCGATTTTTTTTTCTTTGAAGGTGACATTTTTTTTTTTGTAATTTGAATTTATAATTAAACGAAACATTTAAAAAAAAGGAAAGGAAATGCACAAAAATACGAAAATATTGATTTATTGTTTATTGCATTGTATTTTCATTGGGTACAGCTGATAAAATTTACGGAATACTTGAGAAAAATCGCCAGCCAACAATTATTATACACCGTTCACGCGAAGACACGCTGCCGCACGTGAAGTCAACTGTTGGTTTCGCAACTTTTTGCCAACTGACAATTGTACAAATCAACCCATGGTTAACTCTTGCTTTAAAGTTAACAGTCTGTTAAATAACTGATCAGTTAATTATTCACTGTACAAATAAACCTTAGATACCCACCTTATATCCAATGGTTCAAAGGGATAACCCCATTACTGGCAAGATTAATTCCATCAACCCTCTTCGTCAGAACTAGAAGGATCATCATTCTGAAGTGGTGGACTTACGACTGGAGGATTTTGAATTTCGTCTAACGAGTTGATTACTGGCACATCTAAGATCACTGCATCATTATCTTGTAAAAGAATAGGGAAATCTTCCGCAGAAGGACAAGTGATGATGTATTCTTTGTCGATGTTGTTATCATCTTCCTCCGCGTCAGATCCGTCAGATCCCTCACTGGGAATATCGGCAAACTCTAAAGAATCCTCTCCAAACCATTCTGCATATTTCAGAGCTTGCTTCTGCTCTTCCTCATCTACCAAGGAACCAAAATTTTCAAAATTACGAACTGTTTTTTGTAAAATTACTTTGACAAAAACCAAAATTCATGTTATCACTTACATGTGAAAATCTTCTTCATTTTTGGATACTTGCTTCACAGTGGTTGACAAATAAACCACTTACTTTTCATTACTTTCGGAAATGTTAAAATTGAAATTATTAATTGTTTTAATTAAAATGTCTTTAAAACAGTATAATAATTAAGAAAAATCGAACTCCTCACACTTTTTTGATCACATTAAAATATTGTGTACGTACATCTTAATCAACACGAAATTATTTGGCATGATTTTGAAAACTGAATCACGAAAAAAATCTTAAAAATATAGGTAAACTATTCGAATAAGTTTGAAAAAAATCTAGTTTGTAGGGGGCAGCACTGAAATTGTAGTTTAGTGGTCGAGTAACCAAACCACCATCCCAGTTCGTAAAAAAAAAATATTTTTTAGGTGGTATATTTTCGCAACCACAGGGTTAAAATTCCTTGCATAGGACCGCTTCACCCGCCCGCCAATTCCGCTTCACCCCACTTTACAGTACTTTTCTTGTAGGTGTCGAATGCGATTTCTAATTGTTGCTGATCTTTTTTCAATACCTTCGCATCTCTACTTTCTCGTCCTGTCGATTTGCTGGATAAGCATTCTGGGCAATTTGGTAAAATTGAAGGGACCACACCAGGTTGCAATGCAGCGCGATTTGTGCAAGGATCACATATTAGTACGTTGTACTGGTCTTTTTGTAGTATAATACGCAGGCAAAGTAGGAAAAATACGCGGTACAGCGTCGGGTTTTAGAAAAAAAAATCTCGCCTCGTTTCTCAGAAAATGATTGTTGAAGGTCCTCATCGTAGAAATGTATCTTACAAATAACGGAATGTTTCTGCGGCACCCAATTTTCACCTCTATGAATGGCGTTTTAAATCTTCATTTTTTGGAAATCGAAATACCGGAATATAAGTTTGTTTTTCTGCTGGATTTTTCATTTTCTTTGTTTCGTTTTCTTGACCGATAATTTGAGGTACACTTTGGAACGCAGCAGGAATCTGGCATGGCATAACAAATAATAATTCAAGTACAAAGCAATTAAATGAAAAATGGTCAATTTTTTACGAAACTCTACGAAATTTAACGATGAAAAATTCTTTGAAAATGGTAAATTTGCTAGTTAATTTAAGTTTGAAGTAGGTACTCAAATACAAAACGTTTGTCAACTTACCTTTTATCCGCCAGTACCAGCGAATCCGAATCCAGAAAACAAACGTAGGGGAAGGTGGAACACAGTGAGACGAAAATTTTATTTTCTTTCATAACTTTTTTCATTTTTGTCAAAAATGCATTCTAAATAGCTTAAACGATGCAGCTTACTGTTGCGCATCGAATGCCAGTTGAATTTTTGAGAAATGTCAACTTTTGAAATGTACAAAAATTAAAAACCAAAGTTCAAATTTGTCTCACTGTGTACCAATTTTTGGGGCACAGTGAGACAGATATAAAAATGCAATTTTTGAACAAATTGAAGACCAAATAAGTAAATAATTGAAGAAATAATCATGCAAAATTATTTATTTTATGTTTACGATTATAAAGTACCGAATTTTTTTTGTTTTTGAACATAAAGCACCTCTTTTTTCATACTTGAGAGTAAATATACCAATCAACGAACGTCCATGTCTTTAAAATCGTAAGGGAATCGAATGTATCCAGCTAATCTACGATTCTTCATTGGTTCACAGGCCGGTAAGATAGCAAAAACATCATTTTCGCTTACAGAAGCCATATCTGGAATATTTGGTTCGATAAACGCTCCCACCATTTTGGCACTTTTACGAAGGTACGCCACATCAAAATCACCTTCCAAATCTTTTTCAGTCAATACCTTACCCACATAAAAAATATCCCCAGGAAACTTGACCAATACGAACTCTCCTACTTTTGGATTAAATTCAGGTGGCAGCAAGGACGCAAATGATTCATCCGAATCAGAATCAGCTAGTTTCATCTGCGGATAGATTAAAAAATTCGGTTAACGTTGTTTTTGATGCTGTTAATGCTCTTTGCATTGCATTGTCTTCGTTAAAAAAGACTCGCTGTCCATTTTCAAGATGTATAGCTAAGTGAATAACTGCTGGATCCCGTTCATGTATAGGAAATGATAGAATTCGCCAAAAGGCCTCATTACTGCTTATATAGGGGAGACTGGGGAGGACTTGGACAAAAATCACAAACTGGAGATTTGTGATAACAGATTACGCTAGGAAATTTGGACAAATGTATCCATCGAAAATTTTGAAGTTTTTTCTACGTTGTGGTCACCAGACCAAAATGATTACTCAAATGGACCCCAAAATATTTCGATCTGAAAAAACTTCAAGTTTTGTCCAAGTTCTCCCCGTGGGGTGGGAGTACTTGGACACCCATATGTCAGGTTTTGGACATCCATAAAAATCAATATAATTCAATCAAAAAACTTTTATTTGGGTTCCTAATTCGAACAATAACTTATATGTATATGATTTGCATGTATTGAGAATTGCATTAAACACGCCTTCTGTACGGCTTTGGAGCGGCTATTTTTTAGACAATTTGATTGTATTTGAATTTGGTGTAATCGCGGACTTTCGGATGAGTCTTTTCTTTTGTTAATTTTGGCTTGACGAAATTGCCTACTAATTTTCCTTTTTTTACATCCATTAATTGGCATATGAATCGTCTTGGCTTTTGCTTGGGAGTAGGCTTGCCTTCAATAAGAAAAGACACAACTAACCAGTCCCCTAAAGTGACTTCTTTTGGAACGCCATCATCTAGGAAAATATGCGGCAATAATTAAATCACTTCCATTTCAAAAAACAGTATTTTTATACTGAACTACCTACCTATTTTATGAGCCTGCACATTTGCGCGAACATTCTTAAAATTTTTAGGTTGGCGAAACTTCAACTTTTTCTTTGGAACAATTTCTGAAAAATGATACAAAATTCAAATTGAAAATAGGATTACACAGGTAGGTAAGTATGAATGTATGAAGGTAGTGAAATAAGTAGGTACGGTAGGTAGTAGGTACCTTCGTCGAAGTTGAGACGTTTTCCTTTCTTTTTGTTACCACGTAGTTTTTTTTCTCCATTTTCTGTCTAATGAGGTCAAATTCTGGCGAATAAGTTAAATTGGTGCTCTTTCCCATTCTATTATTTTTTTTTGCGAAAGCGTTGGCTGTAGGGGTCGAATATTGGTCAAAATTTCAGTGATAGAACTTCTTGAAAATGAAGAACTTTTTGAAGATGAACTTTTCATTGTTGTATTAGATTCATCCCTGGCAGGTGTGGTAGAGTTTTTTTTTACACCATGAAGAGGCGTTTTCAGAGAAGAGGTCATTTTATTACTGGTTGTTAGGATGTGTGAAGTTTCGGTATCAACATCCATATCATCTTGAGAGGCAGAAAAATCGTTGATGGCACTCGTATTTTCTGTTGGGAACGTCAGCCTGTACTCCCAACTTTAATCAATGCATAAAATTGATCGCGAAATTCTTCTATGGCATCGTCATAGTAACGTACAACCAGGCAAAAGTTTTTGGTACACGAAAGATCAATACTCTCATCAGCGACCAAGGAGAATTTCGAAACTCTCAATTTTTCGATCAAGTCTACGTTGGTCTGTGTGCCTAAAACGTTGCGTATTATCGAACCAGCTTTTGTACGATTGAGAGTCATTTCTTTAGCTATTTTAGAATGGGGAAACGCCGCTTTACACACTGCTATTATTTCATCAATTGCATTTATAGGAATATTTTTTGAAGCTAAAAGTGCACAGAAACGAAGCTCGGCTGTTCTCACATTATCATTGAACGTGACTACTTTTTTGATGTATGCTGTTTCTTTGACGGAAACTTGGTGGGTTTTGTCACATACATTTTCTTTATGTTTTATACCGTTGGCGTGTTTATCCAAGGCTGTTTTTTTTATTTTTTTTGATCTTCTAAATCTAAATCTTTTTCTTGTGTATTTATTATGCATTGAATGCTGAATGAATAAATGATGATACGAATAGCTTTTTTCTTATATTAAAAACATGGTTTGATTAGAATACAATAAGTATTTATAACTACTAGTAACTGGATAGAAAAAGTGTAAGTACATAGATATGTAACTAATATACTGGATAGATATAACAGTATTTTTTTCTTTTTTTCATTAAATAATTATTAGCTCTGTTCGTTTAGATACACTTTTTTTACACCGAGTGTACACCCGGTGTACGTTGGTGTAAGCTTAGTGTACGGTGTACACTTGGATACTTTACACTACACTGCGAGTAAACGAACGAATGTGCACAAATGTTGTGTTTGTGATTTGTATTCATTGGAGTGATAATTTTGAAAATTATTAGATAATTTAAATTTTGCTGTTTAAATTTGATGTTTTGAAGAAATGTATTCACCGAGTAGAATTTATAACTTAATTTGCGATTCTTCTTCTGAAGATGATGAAATACTGGAATGTAAAAAGCCAATTTTCAACATAATACTTCATGATGATAGCGAAGAAGGTGAGTTGATGTTTTGTAAAATTCTAAGTATTTTTATTATTAATTTCAGCTTTACAGTGATATAATTGTTATAATTGTTTTAGATGATGTAAATGATCTTGTTATGTGTATGCATCCGGTCATAAATGGTGTACAGCGTATCGACAGGGCAAAAGTGTTTAATTACATAGAGAATACTGTTCTGAAGTATACTGATGTCGACTTTATTATGCATTTTCGTTTAGGAAGAAAGTTAACATACTCATTGATAAACCGTTTCGCGGCCTCAATGTATTTCAAATCTTTAAATTCTGTACATGGACGGGAAATATTGAGCCCTGAAAAACACATACTGACATTTTTGTGGTTCTGTGGCCATCAGACTGCCTCATACAGGGATGTTGCCGATCGCTTTGGAATTACTCTTAGTACTTTATTCGCCGTTATCACGCGAGTAATGGATTTCCTTATCTCAATGGGTGCAGAAACTATTACAGTGATCAAAAAAAGTATGTGAACATCGGTAAAAAAAACAAATTTGTGTCGTAAATTGACGAAAAATGAAACTTTTTAATGAAATTTTTCAAAAAACAGATAAAAGGAATAGTTCTGAACACATAATGAAAAAAAAAAAATCAAAATTAAACACGAATCCCTGCCGCGATAAAATCACAAAAAAAAGACTAGAATAACATTCAAAATAAGTTTGTGAACACAACAAATTAAAACAAAAAAACAAAGAAATTCAACAAAATTTATCACACTAATATTTCGTATTTCCTCCTTTGGCCTTGATTACGGCAGCTAACCTACGGGGCATCGAAGCCACTAATGAATTCATATAACTTTGGGGTATTTTTCCCCATTCCTCGATCAGTCGCTGTTTCATCTCCGTTCGGCTGGAAACGGGGCGCTGGCGAATTTGCTGATCCAGTTTGAACCATAAATTTTCTATTGGATTAATATCAGGCGATTGTGGCGGAACTTTCAACTTTTTCCTGCAGTTGTATAGTAACCAGTGGCGAGTAATCATGGCGGAATGTTTAGGGTCGTTATCTTGATAAAAGTGATACGACTTTAATAACCCCAATTTTTCGGCACTTTGATTGAGATTTTTTTTTAAATATTAATATAATCAATTGCGGTCATATTCCCTTCTATAAATTCCAACGAGCCCACTCCAGACGCCGCGAAACAGCCCCACACCATCACATGTCCACCGCCGTGTTTCACGTTTACATTAAGATGTTTCGCATCTAATGCGGTATTCGGCTTCCTCCATACTTTTTTTTACCATCGTGGCCAAATAAATTAAATTTCGATTCGTCACTAAAAATGACAGTTCTCCAAAAATTTTCGTCCATGGAGCCATATTTTTCCGCAAAAGCGAGACGTTTTTTTTTGTTTACTTCGCTAATGTATGGTTTGTTACGAGCGGTGCGTGAAGTATAACCGGTACTTTTAAGGAAATTACGAATTGTCTGACCTGAAATTTTTGTGTGACACCTTTCGGATACTTCTCTACTTATTTCTTCGGCACTCAGTTTTGAATTCTTTTCAATTAAACGTATGATGAAACGCTTATCCTGATTAGATAATTTTCCGGGTCGGCCTGATCGTGGCTTCTTTTCAATCCTGTCCTCATCGCGGAAGCTTCGGAGAATTTTATAAACTGCACCTCTTTTCATGTTTAGTAATGCCGCAATTTTATCACCCGACATACCTTTTCCATAATTAAAAATCACGAGCTGTCGCTTATCGAAAGACGTATCACCCGATTTACGCGCCATTTCCGATCACGCACTTTAAATTACTCAAATTTAGCGATCACTTAGTCAATTTGAAACGTAAAACATTCTCAATTTCTATTACGCTGTTCGAGTTCAAGTATTTAGATATTATTTAAAGATCCCAAAATCAGTTATAAATATGAGAAATGAAAAATTAAATGTTAATTTTTATGTCTTTTGCTTACATGTAGTCAAGAACAGCAAAAAAAGTAGAAATTTTTCAAATTAATTTAAAATTTCAAAAAATTTCAATACACTCGCATTAATCCGCTCGTATACGACTATATAGTCTATTCGGTCCGAGAGCGGTAATTGCCTAAGCGTAAAATTTCTCTTTTACAGCCAAATATATGCAGAATTGTTGTTTCTTCTGGAAGTGTGTACACACTTGTATACGAAACAGTTACACGAAATATGATTAAATAATTTCGTTAAATTTCAATTTTGAAGAACCGCGTGTCTCATTTTTTGGAAAAATGAAA
>QBDW01003877.1:0-10488 GCA_003261595.1 Maconellicoccus hirsutus
TTTTTTAAAAAAAAAAAAAAAAAAAAGGAGAGGGAGTATAAGATAAGATAAAATTACGGGTTCCCGCAGGTGCTTAGTGCTGCTTACATAGTTGTAGTTGCAAAAAATTCTTAAAATAGACCCGACGAGAAATTACGAAACTACCTCAACGTCGTAAAAATGCCTACCTACTTAAAAATCCTCTGAATTTCGCGTAAAACCACTAAAATGCATATCCCACTGTGCAGGCGTTAACCTTGGCCAATTCTTCGGGTGAAAAATTACATGCGCGTATTTAAAAATTCGCAAAAAGCTCACCAAACAAAACCATACAAAAGTTCCCCGCCGCGTTTACGTGACCATCGCAACAATGCCCAAGATAACGAATCACCGTTGTCTTCGTTGACAATTCGAGACTCCTGCGTAGTGGGAATTTTTCTCGATACCTGGAACACTGGAACACTGGTACCTTGGGACAAATCGTTTAGAAAACCCATACGATTTTTCCAGTAGCCGTATCTCGGCGGCGATAAAATTAAGTGCGCTTGTGTAATCGGGTTTAATTGCTCATTGTTGTATATTAACGCGGTGAAAAATTATCCGGCTCGAGAGGATTAAATACTCGTAGGTCGCGTCGCGTACGAACGAATTAATTGTAGTATTTACGTATTTTCCCATAAAAATGAAAATCGTATCCGTAAGCGAGTAGGTAGTAGGTACATATCTTCGGTTGTAACAGCGCAACGAAATAAAGAAAAAAAATAGTACTGTAATTACAAGCTCACGTGCTGAGTATCGAAGAATTACGCTTGTAAAAAGAATATTGTAAGATGCGACGAGAATTTCGCGGTGGCGTTGTAAAGGATCGCAACAAATTGACAGGAAAGTTACGAGCTTATGACGAGGTTCATACGACGGGGGAGGCGTATGCAGTATGCAGTATGCGGTATGCGATATGCACCGCGCATCCGAGATATCCATCATCGAGTTTGTTCACCTTATACTCGTAAATTATGCGTGTTTTTGAAGATTGGTGAATTTTTACATAATTTCGAAAAAAATCGCATCCTGTTACCATATTTATTCCGCATTAATTCGATTAACTGTTCCATCTTGTTATTCTTCCGTTTAATAAATCCGAACAGGAAACGACGTTAATCAATTTATTAGCCATGATCAGGCACTTGTCAAGTTCACAAAGATCACCGAGTGAGTAATTTCGCAAATGCATCTTCGTCCGCTCCGCAGACCATAATTATCTCGTTTGTAATACTTCATTAGCGAATTGCCAATGTCAACAAATATTCGTCGCCTTAACGAACCTCAACGTGAAAGTACCAATAATGAATTTCCACGTCGCGTCGTAATTAATATTATATTGAAATTTTTCAATATTACGTGTATTCTACAGTTATTACGAACTCGACCGAGGTTAAACTGTCTCGTTTCCACGGCACTTCCGATAATGGTCAATACTCGATACCATTGTTGGTACACGTACCTAGTACCTTACCTACTTACACGCTACACGCACACAGATTCCACATCATCGAGCATCGAGCTTCGAGCTTCGAGCTTCCAGCTTCATCACGAACCAGCAGTTGTGGCTCGTGACGCGGAGATTATTGCTTCTTACAATGTCGTATTTAAGCTCCGAGTCGATTTTTTTCCATAACTGGTAAACCTCTTAATACCTTCTTGATAACTTAGTGATAAGATGGTATTTAAAATCACAGTTCTTATATCATTCACCATCCTAAACTCGAAGAATTCCATCCGAATGCCCGCTTCTCTGATTCAAATCCTTGGCCATTTCTTCGTCGTGTTCGTCGCTCGTTAGATTTCCAATATACACGTAGACGTATGTAGTATGTAGTATGTACATGCACGTGTAATTTCCCATTATGCTCGTTAAAAAGCAAATCGAACCATTACCACTACCAGGGACGTTCTGCGCCATCTCCTCTCGTTGGTTACCACCAAACACGTTTTCGAAACCACCCCGTATTCAAACGCAACGCGCGCGGCGTGAAATACGTCATTAGGACGTAACGGATCGAGGGAAAAAGCAACGTGTTTCATTGGCTACGTCATCTACCCTTTCGAGCTCCGTTACTTGACCAGTCATCCGACGAGGGATCAGGATTTACCGATACACGTGTTATAGTCGAGCGACGTACGTAGTTTCGCGTCCCCCTACGGCTTTTTTTTTGGAACACGAAGTCTTGGGGGGACATAAATCGAAGCGTATTGTGCGCGATAAAGTCAAAGGTTCATACAAAATGGCGTCCTTGTTGATCGCCACGCATCAAACGGTCGGCTCGCATTTAAACCAGAGCTGGATTTTTAGGAGCGCGTCGAAAAAACTCCCATAACCGAAATCACACCTGGCCGAGTTCATTTTTCGATTTCGATTTTTAGCGAATTTTTTAAAATCGAAAATTACGTAATTTTTATTAAAAAGTATATCAAAAAATCAACTTAATTAGCGAAAATGGTTTAAAATTGCGATATAGCTACAGCACTTCTTCTTCTTGATTCTTACCCGTAAAATCCGAAATTCGCATTGCCGAAATGTTCTGGAGCCTACAGCGCGATTTTCATTTTCTTCAGAATTTTCAAAACGCTCCAGAAACCGTCGATGTGAGTCGTGAGACTGGTTAACTGAAAACTTAATTCGCCTCCCTCGGCCTTTCAATCGAAAGAAAATATTTTGCAAAATTCCAGTCAGCCGATTTTCGATTACTTTTCCAAATTGACTTGATTTTTTTCAACACAAACGAGACATTTTTCCACATTTTCAGTAATTTTTTCATTTTTTTTTTGTATTTTAAATTGTTTTATAAATTATAAATAATTTTAACACCGGTAATTTAATTTTTAAACATGAAAAAATATTTAAAATCATTTTTCAATCATTATTTTAAAGTATTAATTCAATTTTATTCAAGCAGCTTATTTTAAATACAAATTTCGTATTTATCTATTTTTAAAAATTCGCCAAAAATCAAAAAGCGAACTCGGGCAGGAAAATCACTTTTAGAACTCCTTTCATCTTTAAAATATGAAAATTTCCGTTAAACGAAGATACAGAAAGAACGTTTTAAAAAAATTGGTACATTTTTATCCCTTCCCCCACCCCTTTTTCATCGTTTCGGTTTGAAAACATTTTCATAACTTTCTCGGAGGAATTCAACAAAAAAACATTAAAACTTGTTCATGCAAATAAATAGTTCCAAAATACATTTCTAAATACATCCCTTCCCTCTTCCTTCATCCTTTAAAAAAATTTTCATTCGTTTTCGTCTCAAATATTTCAATTCATATCAGTTTCAATAAAATTCACAATATTCAACGAGTTTTCCAATAACACTACCAACCCTCCCTCCCTGGGAAATTTTCGTGATGTGATTCAAATCACAATACGAGTACAACAGGTCAGTGTTCTTAGTTGAATGAATTCAGGCATTAATTTACACAGAAAAACTTTCCCAATACAAATTACCGCATTAATTTACTTAATTATACAAACTAATTATTTCATTTTTTTTTACAATCAATTTTCACAATTACGCGGTTACTTTTTGACATTTTTTTTGGTGGTAATATTTCAAATTAAACTTTAAAATTAATATGCAGTTTCGATATCACTATCACTTCGTGAATATTTCTCAACACGAGTGATTTCCTTTAGCAAATTGGTTGAAAAAATTTTAAGAAATTTTACGACAAAAATATTTACCACTTTAACAGGATTTCTGTCTTCTGCTGCATTATACGAGTAGGTATATAAAAAAAACTTGATAATTTTCTGGTAAGTAAACGCTACGAACGGTTAATTTTCGTGAAAACAATTATTTTTCAATGAAAAATTATTAAGTATGTAATTCATTAATTGTGGCACCCTCTAGTGAAACATTCTCATTCTGAAAATTTAACCACTTTTCAATTTATTGTAAATAATAATGACGTCACGATGAGTCTTTTTTTTTAGAAGTCAACAATTCCATTGTTTTTCTATTTGAATTGTTATATCTTGCAGATGGTTTCGATTGAATACGGATTTTTTTTCAAATTGAGTTATGTTTTTGATCTAGAGTTTTGTGGAGGAAAAAATGGAAAATGTAGTTATTGAAAAAATGAAAATCAAAAATCAACTTTCCGAGTCAAGATTTACTGATCATCAGGTACGTCTTTTTTTGAAAATTGTCAAATCGAAAGATTTCGGTAAAAACTTGACCCGTTTTCTTCGTGTATCTTATGACTTAAACACTCTCCCCCCTCCCACTTCACCAGAATGAAAAAATCTCCATTTTTATTCAAAAATTATAGATTTTTTTCGCGAGAAAAATACATGATTGATGTTTCAAAGTAATTAATCTATTTTTCGTTGTTTTCAAATAGCCTAGGCTAATTTATGATTTACAAGGGCTCTTCTTCTTCTTCTTCCCACCGACCAATCAACTCTACAATTCGTCCAACTTTACCTCCATAATTCCACAAATAAACCAATTGATCCAAAAATATCTCGAATTTTCGGTGTAAAATTTAAAGCACGCGTTACCATTTAAAAAAAATCGTAGGTAGTCCGGGCGCCGGATGAGAACCGAATGCCGCATAAATTCGAGATTTCTACCACACAAAATAGAAATACCCCTCGAACGCCATCGTGTCCGCGACGCGGTATTCCGACGCCTACTTAATCGATAACTCATCGCTGGATCGTGACTGGAAACTTGGAAAGCCGTTGAATTATTCAAATCAAATTCAAAAGTTCTCTGGGTGCTCGTCCACTGAAAAGCGATCGGACAAGCGTATTTCCAGCTGAAGGCTACCACGAACTCGAGAACCTTCGTCTCTCCGAATCTCGTATTTTTGGTGAAACAAAAACGAAAATTCGTAACGTAACAGTACCACGCGGTTAACCTTGCCAAGGAAATTTTCCGTTTCGCAATATGTTTTCATTTTCCCCCTTGGTTTCCGCTTTTTACGACGATATTACGCGTACTCGTATTAATCAACGTGACCGGTTTATTCCATTATTTACGTTGTAATCAAAAGTACTTTGGGATATTCGTAGAATTTTCTTGAAAACTTGGAATTCTTCCGTTATACGAAGCGGGAAACCTCTATTTATGGTCGTTCGCCGGATTCGCTACGTGACGAGATAAACGTTCATTGAGTAGTTTTCCTTTGTGCGGAGCTGACTCAGCGAGATGAAGAGGAGAGGGTGTTGATCTCGGAATTAATGTGACGTATTTTTAAAAAGCGGCAAGCAAAACAATACGCGATTATGTTATCTGAATCTGTATTAAAACTAGACGATAACAGCATTGTAACCACGAATTGACGATGTTGAGGATTGAGATTTTACTTGGAAATTGGGTTGAAAATCGTGTCGAATTTTTTCGGTTTTTGTTTTTGAATAGGTACTCGGAGGTGTTTGAAAAATCAGTTGCTTGTTGTAATTTATGCAAAAAGTGGGAAAGTAAGTATAGACAATCTATAAAACATCGATCGAAATAATTCAAAGCAGGACTTTTTGTGTGTGTGTGGGGGGGGGGGACGCAGTGCCCCCAAAGAAAATTTGGCCACGTCACCATAACGATGACTTGTCATCGTGTCATGTCACTAGACAAGTTACCACGACTTACCACGACAACCGCGTGACGCTTTTAGATTTTGCGTGCCACAGCCGAGACATGGAACTGTCAGATTACGAGAAAAATTTCATGACTTTGCCAGACGAAAGTTGTCAGGAGTGTGCAAAATGTGCCATTTGAAGATAACGTAGATCGATGGTTGTACTTGCGTCTTGCGAAATGAATTTAGCACATCCGATGACTCCGGAGGCGGAAGACGACCAATTATCAGATCTCTCGATCGTTTCTCTGGTGTTTATCTTGCGGTATTTCATAGTTGACAATCTCGTTATTTTTCTTCAAATCGAAGATAAAAAAATCAAAAATGTACAATTATCGTCGCAATACCAATCTAGGGGAATTTTTCTGCGTTGTCGCATTCGCACGAATGTTTCAATTAACGGAAGTTCGCAGTTGCAGCGAAGTATTCGCGCGATGTTTGCGTCGCGACAATCGGATGGCCTCTGGTAGCTGGAGCTGCCTGTTGGTACATTTATCGATAATCGACGTATCGCGCCATTGATAAGAGATCGCCAACGGACGCGGCTATAATTAATATACAGTATACAGTATGTAGTATGTAGATGTACGAGGATGGCATTTGACCAATGTTCGTTATCAGAATATCACCGAACGCCGATAATGTTGATAAGGCGAACGGAATGGCGAGTATTGAAACATACGAGGGCTATACGTATTATACATATAATATATATGATACGCGTATATCGGCGAGATAACCGAGAATAATTAATTATCGACGAACAGAATCAGTCTATTGACCTGGTATACTGCGCTACGCTCCAAGTAGGAAAATAAACAAGCGGTTCCGAGGAACGAGTTACATCTCGTACATCGCTACTGTCGTCTCTCGTCTGATGCTGCGGACGACGACGCTCTCTTCGATGGTACGAGTAAAATTGTTACATCGAGTATCACGTCGTAAGAGGTTCGGATCAACCTTCGAGCACGATGGAAATGACGCGAAGGCGAATAAAAAGCGACTTCTGAAATTATTCGAGAGATGTAAACCGGTTCTCAAATCTTGCCACTTTTACTTTATAGGATCGTATACTTATGCAAGTATAAGAAAACGGAACGCTTTCCGGGTAATGTTAAATATTCCGTTTTATTCTCTCACAAATGCTCCAGTACACGTTGAAATTCTTAAATTCTTGTTGTTTCGAAATTTTTATTGTCTTTAAGTGACGCGACGCGACGTGTGGAAATAACGATTCATGACGAGTACACGCATTTCTTGCTGGGATTAAAAAACAGGTGGAAATTTCTCAAAGTTTGATACTCGATTACTTGGATTGGTAGATTGCACGGCTGTTTGAGCTGTTTGGTTCATTATCGACCAGCTGCTTTAAACTCGTACTTTTTTCCTAGGCCTCAATTAAGGGATTTAATAAATCTAAACGCCGTCGGAACTGCGGCCTCTGTGCCGCTGCGGTGCAAACAGATGCGCACTGTGTACGCATATTCGATTTCTCGCGTGCATCCTTTTTTTTTTTGGTAGTTTGCGTGTCCGTGGCGAGGTTTCCCAACGTGACGTGATTTTCTTCTTTTTTTCTCGAACAAATTAAGGAGCGTTATTAGTCGGCGAGGTGTTCTTTGCGCTGCATTTTGATATCAACGGTCATCGAAATGTTCGAAGTAGATCGTTGCATTCCATATGACGAACGCGATAGATGGAAAAAAGCCCAGAAATCTAAATACAAGTAGAACTCACTCGTGAGGGTTGAAAATTCATTTAACTCGGTATCTTTCGCGTATACCGAAAATTACTCCGGATAAAAGCTCCTCTCGAGCTCGCTTTTCGCCTCGGAATTTCAATTTTCCAAAATAATGCGAGTTCCACCTCTTCTCTTGCTCGTTTTGTGGAGAAATTTCATTAAATTGAAGAACGATTATGGTAAAATAATCGCCCTTTTCTTCCTCCAATGTTATATGTTTAGGCGTTGCTTTTTGAATGATTCTCCCTTCCCCGAAACCGCATTTCGTCCATTGGACATTACCGATTATGGTAAATTTGGCGACAGGGGGGACCGTTTCCCATCGAATCTGCGATACTCGGTGTAATTATCTCTATTTCTATACGACGATTGCACGTGTCTTGAAGTATAAATTTCGCCGTCGAGTGAATTAAAAATTTCATAACTCTTCCAATTATGTTCATTTAAAGGTGTACCTACGTTTTCCGCGGAGGAAAAAAATAAATTTTTATTTCGTTCGGCGTAGCCGCATTAGTATTCATCATAAAGTATGTGTACTTAGACTGGATGGTCGAATGTACATATGTAGGCCTACTTGGCGATTTATCGTATCAGTGGATAAATTCGACATGCGCTTATAGGCCTTGACTACGTAGTTCGGAAGAACGTAGACCTCCGTGAAATAAAAGGAAGCAGGATAAACTAGCAAAATTATTACGGTAAGATGTTTTAATATAGAGAAAAAAAAGCATTAATATTCAAGTTCGGAGTTGGTTAAGAAGGTGGAAATAATACCGAATACAAAAACGCGCGCAAATAAATTTAAATTTATAGAAACAATCGTCATCGTACCTATTTGTATTTCAACTGATTATAGTCGTATTATTTGTTTCGATATTCCACGCGGTTTTTCCCTGCAAAAAATTCGCATATAATACGACTCGGCGGAGATGGAGGCGAGGAGAGGTAGTTGCCGCCATCGTGTGGCCACATCGAGAGTAGAGTTTCCGTTATAACTGTCGTCGTGGTCGTTGGTCGTTTGTCGTTTGTGTATTATATTTCGCATCGGAGAAATGATGCAGTAATGGTATGAGTTAATGTGTCCGACTTGTAACCCAGAAAAGTGAAAAGAGCCGAGCAGATACTGTATCGGAACACGCTAACGCTAACAACTCTGTGTATCTGTATCTGCATCTGTATCTCTGTATCGGTATATTCGCGTACTATAAAATGGGGTTAAAATAAACGAGTTATCGGACGTCCAAAGAACGATGGACCGAGTAAGCACTGTAAGCAGTAAGCACTAAGCTGAGGCCGAGATCAGACTGGGAAATTAGCATTCATTTACATAAACAAACTATAAATATTAATGATCTCCGTGAATGTGATACCGGACGACGGAGAACGCAAGATGAGGAATAGGAATATTTTATTGGATGCACGAGGCTGCGCGCCATATACCTAGTACCTACCTTGTCCTAGGACAAAGTTTTTCGTTTGACGTTTGTGTTGGTGAATTATGAAGATACTGGGCTTCGAATTGGCGTAATAATGCAATGTGCCATTGTTTACGTAGAGTGGCAAAATTCGCCAAGGACGATGCCTCAGTTTATTCCGTTTTTTTGCGCGCGATTTCAGCTCCGCGTTTATGTAATTACTAATTACTCGTACAAGTATACGCGATCGCGAGATACAAGTCGACGTTGCTGATATGATACGTTATTTTGAATTTTGATACTCGTATTTCAGTATAACACGTAATAACGAAACCGTTTTCGTGTCCGTGTCTATTTATACGCTCTTGTAAACAAGTTTATTAAGTTTCCATGTTTGCGAAATTTTTTCACCGTGTTTTTGTTCGCTGACGCTTGAGCCGAATTTTCCGTTACAAAGCGAAGGTGATCGTGGTTATTAGACGTCGCGTCGGTCGCGTTGTTGATCACAGGTCGAAGGTCTGGTTAGGTGGCGATATGCGAAAAGGGGTCGTGATGGACGTTGGTTGAGGTTCCGCAGAGCAGCGATGGTGAGCCGTCCGTCTAAGGGGGTGACTCGGATTTCAACGTGAGTCGGAGTTTTGGAAAGAGCATCAACTGGCCAAGTTCACTTCTCGATTTTTGGCGAATTTTTGAAAATTGAAAACGACGGAAATTTTCATCGAAAATAAGTGACCCGCATTAAAAAAACTGAGTCAATTAGAAAAAATATGTAATTGAAAATTGCGCAATATATTTTCCTCCTAATTCGAGCCCGCTAAATTCGAATTTCATATCGCCAAGCCATTTCGGAGTCCCCAGGGCGATTTTCATTTTCTCGAGAACCTTCAAAATGCTTCAGAAACCGACCACACGGAATTATAGCCTACGACCACAAACACGGTTCCCTTCTCACTTATTCTCGACCCCTTCATTGAATTTACCAGTTCTCGAGAAATACCAGCCGACCACCTAGACAAGTAGACAGTAATTTCTTGGATCAATTCTTTTTAATCTAGTCAAGAAAATCACTCCTGAGATGACCGGCTGAAATTTACTGGGAATGTGATTAATTCGATAAAACAGGTAAAGAATAACCGGGAACAAAGATTTTAGCTGCTCGATCTCCTGTAGACGGTTTCTGAAGCATTTTGAAATTTCTGGAGAAAATGAAAACCGCGCTGTAGGTTCCAGAGCGACTCGACAATGCGAAATTCGCGTTCGGTAGGTCCGAGTTAGGGGGAAAATATGGCATTTTTCAACTATTTTTTCCGAATTGACTCGATTTTTATCATACATTTCGGCAAAAAATAACGTACAAAATTGTTTTTTTCTTTCTATACTTATAGATCTACTAATGGAAAAAAGCTCCTAATTCGTAAACTAAGCCTAATCAAGTTGGTAGCATGTTTTTTTAGAAATTTACAAAAAATGTTTATTATCTGCTTCAAGTTCAAAAATATAAATTAATCGGGTACATTTTTAAACAAACATAAATAAAAAAATTCACCTCGACGAAGCCATAAAAAAGATGTAATCGGCTTGAAAATTTATGGAACAACGGACGATTGCGACTTTGAAAAATCAAAATTCCGCGATAAAGTCAATTAAAAAAATTCGTATACGTTTCCTCATTCGAGCTCTTAATCGATAATTTTACGCCATGTATTTATCTTC
>QBDW01003878.1:0-25943 GCA_003261595.1 Maconellicoccus hirsutus
CCTTAAAAGGCCTTCCATGAAAAAATCAACAACCCCCACTCCAATTTTTTCCCTCCAAACGGACGTTTTCAACTTAATTTATTTTTTCGAGGTATCTATCTCACTCTGAAAAATTTTCAAAACTCATTTCTTAGATGTATTTTCGACCTCTAAATGTGATATATTTTTTTTTAAATTTCGCCTCTACCAGATCGTGGTTAAAAATCGCAAAAACCGCCCCCGCGCGTCAGCCGGTACTTCCCACTACGCGGTAGCGCCTCGTTTACACTCACGCGCAACTTCGCGGCAGGCATGTTACGTCGTGCGTAACTGTAAACGAGGCGCTGCTGCACGGTGAGAAGTACCGATTACCGCACGCGCGCTTGAGCTTATTATTTAAATAATTTTTTTCTCAAAATCTAGCGATTTTCGGGTTACGGATCGTATAACGTTTTTTGTTTGAAATAATTTCAAGATTATTTTGCTATTTTTTCTGGGCATCTCCGATGCTGTTTAATGATTTGTTGTAGATGCCAAGTGAGTAGAGGAACCTTCGAGCTTCGCTTATCTTCGAGGTGACGTTCAGGGACGGAAATGCCCATTGGTAATAACGTTTACTATACCGAATATTACAGTAACCCGCATCAAACTGTAATGCTAATTTTTTTCGTTTTCGGTTTAATTTCCATTACGTGGTAAAACAAAAATTTACAACGCCTACATTGCAAATACGTAAATTTCAAAAATGACGCGAATTATTAAGGACGACTCAATAAACGTGAGTTTTTGCTGATGCGTGTTTACGCGAGGCGAGAGATAATGAAAAAAAAAGAGAGAACGAGGAAAAAGTTACGGTAATTACATCCGTCTCGAGAGGTTTTTGCTTTATATGGCTTCGTATGTTCGTAATATGGATACCAACACGACAACACGTTAACCACACTCAGTGTGGTAGTGTATGCTCATTAGTAATTCCTTTTCCAAAATCTCTCGCGTAAGCTCGGTTGAATGTACTGATTAAAATTTCAACGTTCGCGAATTAACTAATAAAATCGTGCGCAAGTGGTAAACTTTCCATCGGTGAATATTTAACACGCGGCCTAAATTTCGTAATTTCCTAGTCCAGCCAAAAATCGTGGGGTAAATTGTATCGAAAAAAAATTTTATTTAAACAATTTCATACTTTCACATACAAAACGTACTAATTGCCTCAACATGACGACTCGGTGAATGTGAATTTGGAGAAAAAAACCACCGAGATTGCATAATTCAAAGTATGCGATGTATCGAGTAGTAACATTGTAATTTATGTATTTTCGGCGGAAAAAAAAATCGCTGTTCAAATACCCAGTAAAAATAAAACTGCTCGAGGCTTACATAGATACTGGCACTGGTAGGAGAAAACCTTATATTTATACGTAATACGTATCTGCATTTACATATAAATACATAAATATAAATATACGTAGTATGTAGCTAGTAAATCAATGGCTTTTCTTCGTGATTTTAACATTCACGTCGTTTTTTGCGATGTTCTGTCGTAAGGTACCAAACAAAAAACGTTTCGTCGGCGACATGATGTTGGAGAAGCGCGTAATTAGCAGAAGATGCGTATTTTACTCGTCACACTAAAGAAAGACTCCTACTGCTTGAACTGCGGCTACGAAATGCTAAATCGATGCAGCAAGCGATAGACTTGCGATCACGGTTAGAGCTGCATTTCGCTACAAGACCAAAGGCTTAATTAGCCTTCGAAAGGATAAAGCAAAGCGGAAAAATTCAATGTATGGGCTAGCAGCAGAAACAAGTACAACTGGGTTTTCCACCACCTCACGCGGTCTAGGCCGGCGATGGCGTGACGAAGCCACGCCCGACCCGTAAAATAGATTATTTGTTCATCTTCGAGATGCTAGAAGACGCGTGATTTATGGGGCGGACTTTTCGCGTGTGCAACGTTTAACGTTCGACGTGGCGTTTATTCCAAATTGCGTGAAATTTATTGCCGTTATAGCGTCTAAAATCCTAATTGACCCGCCAACTATCGCCATTAATTGCCCGCTTTTCACTTATCGCTAGTAAACGAGTAGACGGAGCAGTGGAGCACCGCACGCTGCGCGCGCTAATCTTGTCGCCGCGAACGCAACGGGCTTCGTTTTTCGTCACATGTCGCAATGATCAATAAAACCGCACAATCTACGAAACTGGTATCAATTAAAACATTTTTTACAACATCACGAATTTCATTTGGCAAAATTGTTTCTCATAAAAGACGAACCGACGTTGCGAAGGAACGACGAGACGACAAAGAGGAAAAAAGGGTTTCTCAATTTCAAACATATGGCAATTATTTACGGCTAAAATAACGTTCAAAAACGCGCTTCTGTTCTCATTCGATGGCAGATGCGATTTTCCACAGAAATCAAACCATATTTAGCCGGTTGAAAAAAACAACCGTACACAAGTACACACACACCGAATAAATTCGCTAACAATGTGAAGCCTTCAAAACAAAAAAGAAACCCTGCCAATCGACGCGTAAACTTGCTGAAAACATTGTATTCTTTAATTGACCAAAATAATCAAAAATATTAATTTATCAATCAAACATGAAATAAATTAATTCACACCCAAATTGATAATTAACAATTAAAAGTACTTGCGCATTAACTGGCATGCCTCAACAGGGGTTGGGCCCAGAACGGTCTTTTGTTTGGGGCTCTGGTTTCAAGGCCTGGGCCTGAATTTCAAGAATTGGGTCTTTGGTTTTGAAGCCTGGTCCACAGTAATCAGTGAAAAATTATAGGGGCTTTACAGGGCTTCCATTTTTTTTATCATATCAATAATGTAATGTCTAAAGAAATGCAAGGTCCCAAAAAGACCTCAAAGTATTTGTGATCTTAATTTGCTATACTATAAGTAATGAATTTTGTTGAATTTTTTTTTACTGATGGTTGTTGAACATTAAGAATGTTGTATGTGTTATGAAAATGAAGAATGATAGCAGTAAAACTAAAATAAAAAAAGTGAGAGAATTTTGAAAAAATGAATTTCGTAATTTTTGAAATTTTATAGCACCTTTAATTTTGAAGATAGGCAAAAAGTCGATATAACTTTTTTTACTACATACAGGATTCACTAATAAAATTTATGTTAATTCCGTTTTTTTCGAATTTCACTTTTTATTTTGAATTTTTCAAAGGATCACAGCGCCTTTGAACATAGGCAAAAAGCCATAATGACATTATTTCGTTGAAACTTTTTTTTTCTCTGCAAGAAACTATACGTAAATGAGGAATTTTCACATAATCTTGGTTTCTCAACTACGGTACACTTTTGAAGTACTCTAGTTTCCTTCTGCGAATAGCAGGGTTTAGTGAGACTAGGTACGTTTGACACAGACCCCTCTGTAGTACATGTTGGTACTACATCCGTGTAAATCCCCATGTTAGTTTAGACGGGTCAACTGTACCGAAACAAAATTAATGATATGAGAATTTAAAAAAATCGCAAGCCTTGAAAAGCCCAAAGCTCTGAAAAGCCCGGAGCCTGAAAAATAATCGGGTTTTGGGGCCTGATTTCAGAGACCACTTTTGAAAAACTAGATGTTGGGTTTCAGGTCTGGGTCTTGAAATTACATTTTTGGGTCTTGGAGCTTTGGGCTAGGGGTCAATTTATCGGGGATTTTTGGGTTTCAGGTCCTGATCCTGGGCTGACAGGGCTGGATTTAGGGATAGGCAGAGTGGGCAGTAGCCCGGAGTGGCAAATGACTTCAATATATTGCTAAGTTACTATCTTGCATATCGAAAATGCTATATTGAAAATAATTCAATTCGACGATGTGGTCAAGAAATTCTCTGAAGCGAAAGCCAGAAAACGCCAAAACAGTTACTTCAACTATAAAAAATTTGAATTAAATTTAGAATGTTTATTTTTTAAATTTAAATTAGGTTTATAATTTGTTCTTATTTTTAAAAAATTTTTTTTATATTTATCAATATCATTTTCAATAAAACCAAATTTCTGATGTTAGGTACTTTTTAAAATTTTTTTAATGAAACCAAAATAGGTACCTACTTTAAAATGTAATTTTTTTAATTCAAACTAAATTTAAAATTTTATTCGTTTTTTTTTAATTTTTAATTTTTTTTTATTTTTAATTTTTTTTTAATTTTTAATAAAACTAAAAATATGCTCTTTATTTTTATTTTAATGTTTTGGTATTTTTTTTTCCATTATTTCAGATACAGAGTAAATAATTATATTTTCTGCTTTCTTAATGCAAAATTTTCAAAAAATGTTTTGTTTTCAATTAGATATTCTAGGACCTCAAGAGATGATGTGAGTAAAAGTGGTAATTTTTTTTTATTTTTGCTTCAGTGTTTTAGTAGTTTTTTTTGAGTTCAGATGCTGAATAAGTACAAATGAAGTTTTAATTTTGATATGGTAATATATTTTTGATTTAATGTTTTTTTTTCCATTTCAGACACTGGATTTTCAATTTTTCAATACCATTGATCTCTGGATACCAAAATGATGAGTTTTGTTTCATTTACATTTTTGTTTTAATGTTTTTGTAGTTTTATTTTTTTTTAATTTTCAAATGCTAAAGAACAAATTTTTCTTCCAATGATACGATAGTTATAATTTTGCTTCAAGACAGGACTACGGGTATGATGGGTTGCATAACCAATTTTTGCAGGAAAAAGCACTAAAATCCCTGTAACCGTCTGGGAAAATTTACATCGCAGAATATCGCTCTATACGACAAACAAGTGTACGTTTAACGATATTATATCAAAAAATTACCTCATTTGATCAACAAGTGAACTTATGTGTTCTTAGAAGTCTCAAAATAAGGTCCTATAGCTTCAATTTTTTCTGAAATTTAGCAATTTTTCGATATAATATTATTAAGTATGCACTTGTTTGTCGTACATAGCGAAATTCCACAATTAAAATTTTCCTGGGCAGTTACAAGGATTCAAGTGATTTTCCTGCAAAAATTGGTTATGCAATCCACTATACCCGTAGTCCCGCCTTGATTTTCCTATTTTGATTTCCGATTCTTGAATGTCATTGATCTTTGAATACTAAGATGGTGAGTTTTATGTTTTAACATGTTTGTCAAGTGGAATTTTAATTTATTAGTTTTTTTTCTGCATAATAATTTTTTTTTCAATCTTTTATGCGAAATACTCGGCCTCGAAAGTTTTGTTTGCGAACCTGAATGTGGCAAAGTTCCAGCGAAATTTGATGAAATACGAAAAAAATGTTCATTATTAAAGGAATTTCTCGTTGTTCCAAGAATTTTTATTTAATAAGTTTTTCTCAACGAAAATACCTCTCAACAACACAAAATGTTTCTCGTTATTCTAACAATTTTTATTTAGAACATTTTTGTTTTAATTTCGGATTCAGTTTTTGTTTTTTTTGGGTAATACTTGAACTTGACTTTACTTTGATTTCGTTTTTTGAATTGAATTGAAAAATGCGCAATTTTTTCGAATTTTTTCTCATTCTTTAAAGTTTGAAATTTGTAAGTACCAAAAATATTCGAAATTTTATATAAAAAACTCGAATTGTACCAGACTACTACAACAGTTACTTGTGAACGTATCTAATAAGTACTTAGATGAATTTCGCACGAATGGAAAACTACGCAATACGAGACACTTTCCATCGGAGTACTCGCCTACTCGGGGATTCCCTTTTCCTACGTCGAACATCTCTGCACCGATTTTATATCATTTTCTTTATTGCATTTTGCACTCGGTTTTAAAAAACTCGGTTCCGTTACCATTCGTTTATAATGTTCCTTTTCTTTTTATTGTTCTGTAATGCGATTTGACAACTTCGTCTACTATATCTCAAATTTCGTGCGAACATACAGGAAAATGGAAGCGTGCCATAGGCATGCGTAGTCCATTACACAGCGTTATTTTGTAATTTTTTGTTACGCGTCTCTCCGCAGGCATTATCACTTTACTACCCACGATCTCGAATTCCTTTTTTGGCGCTATCTAATTCAAATGTTTCCCAGGCAACGCTTATGAAAACTTCAGATGTCGGAAACCTCGGTGCAACAAAGTAATCACGAGAGGAGAAGCACATCGCAGTGTCACGTGCCATTGTGCGATTTGATCGCTCGTCCGTATTCTTATACGCGACGCAGGCCCTTTGTGTTGTGGTCTGTGCGAAATTTTCATAAACTGGAGGCAACGCCAACTAGAGAACTTGACGACAGCAGGTTAACTCGTAGCGGCGGCGCGTCCTGCAACGAGATTCAATAAGCACATCGGTGTCGCTTCTTCAGCCAACAGTCGTAACACCCTTAGAATATTAATGGCCAATATAACCGTCGTTGTCCGAAATAATAATCGTAAATTTGGACCGCAAAATGCGCGAAAGTGTCGACAGCATACAGTATACAAAAACTCCTCGTTGCCACCACCGCCCCCGCCGCCATTAATGATTTATGCAACCGCCAACCCAAAACCGAGATATTATTTTTTGTTAGATTTGCCGAAATTTACATACGCAAAAGGTGATTCTTAAAATAGTCCTATATGTATCGCATCACTAACCTCGCTTGTGACCTCAACTCTACACGTGCATCACTAAACCGGCTGCTTGACACTTCTACTACGTGTTTGCGTATTGTTATTCTCTCCGACGATGGGTATTTTATATGTACAATTTACTTTTAATAATATTTACACTGTAGTTTATATGTATTATGTAGATATCGCCAGTCAGTATCTTTCTTATTGTATGTCTTGTACTCTTTGTTGTTTAAAATTGTAGTCCGGTCAAATTATACACAAAAACGCGTTGTGCATGCAAAAACCGCCAGGAAGCTGAAAATCTGTATACACCTTTAGATGACCATTATAAGTAAAATATGAAAAGTCCCCATCGATTTGATCTCTGCGTATTGAGTTATTCAAGGTCAAAGGTCAACAATTTGAGTTTTTCGCAATTTCTCGGGCGGCCGTGCATGTAATCGTAAAAATAATTATGTTGAAAATTAAAGCTGAGCAAATTCTCTACAAAAAACGTTTCATTTTTATCCTCCGCTCGGTCCTCGTTCTCGAGATATCGCGCGTCGAAAACCTGAGGAATTCGCACTACCCTCAAAATGCCACTCAGCGCCTTAGGCTGCACGCAAAATTCAAAACTTGTCCGATTTTGCTGATTTTTTAATATGATATTCATATCAAGTTTAGGCTTTACCAAAAAAAATTTTAGACCCGTACGTCACCCATAGGGGGAGCTGTGGTACCCCAAAGAGGGAAAATTTTCGAAAAAAATCCATTAGCAAAGCATTACAGGTAAAAACTTTCAATTCGTAATGCTTTGCTATGAAAAAACCTGTCCTGGAAAAATCTACTCGAGGTGTCCGGCCGGAATTTTCCGGAAATGTAGTCAAGTCGGTTCAGTAGGTTGAGAATAAGAGAGAACCAAGTTTTTAGCCGCCCAATCTCAAATGGACGCCTTCTAGAGTATTTCGAAGATCCTGGAGAAAAATGGAAATTGCGCTGGAGGCTCCAGCACGGCTCGCTGATGCGATTTTCGGATTCAACGGGTCCGAATTAGGAAGAAAACTATTTTTCAGTCGATTCCGATATGCGTGGACGAAACCCGGATTTTTTTTCAATTCGTAATGCTCTACTATGAAAAAACCTGTCCTGGAAAAATCTACTCGAGGTGTCCGGCCGGAATTTTCCGGAAATGTAGTCAAGTCGGTTCAGTAGGTTGAGAATAAGAGAGAACCAAGTTTTTAGCCGCCCAATCTCAAATGGACGCCTTCTAGAGCATTTCGAAGATCCTGGAGAAAAATGGAAATCGCGCTGGAGGCTCCAGAACGGCTCGCTGATGCGATTTTCGGATTCGGCGGGTCCGAATAAGGAGGAAAACAGTTTTCTCGTGATTTAAAATTATTTTTCAAGTTTTTTTTTTATTCTTTATTTTTAATCGAAATTTCGTAATTTTCAAATTTCAAAAATTCGCCAAAAATCGAAAAGTCAACTTGGGCAGCTAAAATTTTGGTTTTGGGGGTTTTTTGATATGCTCTTTTCAAAAATCCAACTCCCCTTCAAATCCGAGCCGGACACCTTAAGTAGTTCCCTTGTAAGTAGTAGAAAAAGGCTGGTACCCCAAAAAACACGTTTTTGAGTAATTTTTTGCATTTATCTCAGGAAAAACGACTTGTACGTGAAAAATAGTTTAGTTCAAAATTAAAGCACATAAAATTTTTTACAAGATGATAAAGAAAAAAATTCATTTGAAGGGAGCTGGCACCTCTCTCGTTAAAGAACATTCTAGAAACGTTACGTATTTATTACTAACGGAATGGTTTTATGTGAAAATGATCTGTTGAAAAATTTAATCTGATCAAATACAATAGGTGCATGCCGTCAGCCCTCCAACCCCCCATCCCTTACATTTTGGTTCAAAATAGTCTCAATCGTTGGTGCATCGTTAGTGCAGAAATTTTTTTCGTTAATGCAGAAATTTTTTTCGTTAGTGCACACCCTCTTTCCTTAATATAAACGATTCTTTTTAAGGGGCTGGCGGAACATGCCGTCAGCCCCACCACGTCATCATAAGAGGAGTCGACATTGGTGTCAATCGACGCGTTTTCGTTAGTGCAGAATAGTTCAGCAAAAATTTTTGTCCAGCGCAACCCCCTCCCCAATTATTTAAAAAAAACTTATGGGAGGGCTGTCGGCATGCTCTTTCAGCCCCACCATGTCATTCTAAGAGAAGTTAAAATCGACGTGAATCGTAATTGCAGGATAGTACAACCATATATTTAAACCCCTCTCCACCCCTCCGCCCAGGGATAAATTGTAAACCCTCTTAAGACCTGAAATTCACAAAATTGGACAATATAGAATCGTTAGTGCTTTCCAAAGATACTACTTTCGACGTTAATGCACCTCTGGGTTCCTTTTATAAAAAAAACGGGGGGGGGGCTGACGGCATGGTCACTATTTCGGAATAATGGTGCTACGGACCTGAAATAGGTCTCAATCGTTGGTGCTTCGTTAATACTCACCATATACACTATCTTCGAGGTTAGTGCCCCCTCACGCCCTTATAGCAACGTTGTCATTCCGTCAAACAAACTGTATGTCAAGTCGTTAAAGTGGACAGGCATCTCAAAAAAAACGTGTTTTGTGCAATATTCTGCGTTTGTCTCTACATGAAAATGGTGATCAGAAAAATTGAAATCCGACGTTCAAGACCTGTTTCATGCTTGTCAAAGAAGTCCACTTCATGTTTTAATGTGAATGATGTATGAACCCCCGTTTCAGATTTAGCCAGAGACCCCATATGACAAGAAATTTTATTTATTTAAATTTTTCTGAGAACTTTTTTCATATAACCACCTTTCCCCCAGCGACGAACGCAAAAAGCTGAACACGTTTTTTCGAGGTACCAGCTCCCTTCTACTTGCAACTTAGTTTTGTGATGAATTTTGTCAAATTCCGGTTTTACAATGGAATTATTTTCATTTGGGAACCGTCGCACGTGCAATAAACGCAGAAACCTTGATAAAGTACATTTTACGAGGTACCAGCCCCTTGCACGGCTTATCTCTCTAGTTTTTCACGTAGAAGATTCCCATTTTTAGAAATTTCAAGTTTTATAGGGGTCCAAAGAACCTCAAAAATGGTGTAGATGGTGAGCACCAACGAAGCACTAGCGATTTAGACCAATTTCAGGTCCGTAGCACCTCGAAATAGTGACCATGCCGTCAGCTTACCCCCCATTTTTTTTTTAAATGAGGCATTCAAAGGTACACAGCCGCTTTTTCGCAAAAAAAAACAGGCGAAAGTTGGTTACATCCAGCGAACTTCGTGTCAACGTACAATATAGTAATAGTTTTGCCGCGATACAGCACAGCTTGGGGGGACGAAACAAGGCGAGGGGAGTTGAAACCCTCATAATCAGTGTAATAAAAACAACGTAGCATCGCCGTGTAATTATTATTTAATACGAGCTCGTATAAATTAGACATTATCGCAAACGACATCGTCGTGTGTATTTGGCTATTTACATTATCGTACGTCGTCGCTGTCGCCGCTTACTGAGCCCATTCGCACCAGTCACGCTATCAACGCGCAGTGAACCATTCGGCGAAAGGTAGATGGTCCGCAGCGGCCAGCGGCGTATCGTCTACGATCTGCGACCAGCGACCTGAGGTATGCAGTCCACCCAATTAAACACTTTGCTCGAGTCATAAAGCAAAATTTCGTATCACGTAAACGTACGTAATACGTACTATTACCTAGGTACGTCCGCGTGTATTAAAATAATGTACGTACTTCTCGACGTCGCGTCGGTCGTTAACGGTAATAATTTAATTTAATTTTCGACAAAACACCGTATTTTTTTCACGAATACCAAATTAATACCATATTAAACGAAAACGTTGTAATTACAAGTATGCTCTATGTACTAGTATTATCAACTACCCCATGGTACCACCGTAATTGGTATTTGTAGTACGTAATGCGACTGCTAACTACCTCCAACCTGTCCACCTTCGACCTCCGACCAACTATTTACTACGTAGCAGGGCACAAGGCAAAAAAATAACATACCATTACCAAAGTCGACTTTTTAAACACCAAAAAAATCGCAAAATAATCTAGAAATTATTTCAAACAAAAAACGTTATGCGACCCATCATCCAAAAATCAGTACATTTTGAGAAAAAAATTATTTGAATGACGAGTTTTAGCGCGCGCGCGTATCAGTACTTCCCACTGTGCTGTAGCGTCTCGTTCACAGTTACGCGCGTTGTTGCGTGGGCATGTTACTACAGACCTAACGTGGAGCCACGTGCAACGGTGAACAAGGCGCTACCGCGTAGTGGGAAGTTTCACCCAAGGCGCGCGGGTGGTTTTTGCGATTTCTGACCACGACCCCGGGGAGGAAAAATTTTGTAAAAAATATATGATATTTAGGGGTCAAAAATACATGGAAAAAACGAGGTTTGAAAATTTTTCCGGGTGATATAAGCACTAAAAAAAATAAATGAAGTCGAAAACGCCCATTTGGAGGGGAAAAAATTGGAGTGGAAGGTTGTTGATTTTTTCATGGAAGTCCCTTGTGAGGGTCTACCATGTACTAAAATTTCAATCAATTCCGTAAACTGTAATTTGAGAAAAAAATTCCTATCTGATTTTCGAAAAAAAATTAAACACTGAAAGTGAAAACAATTACGAGAGTACTTCGTTGTAATTTAATCGAAAATCAGTAGCTTTCTAATCCTCTGCTTCTACTGCTCCTCCTTCTCTTTTCGCCGCATTCCGCAGCCTTTTCAAACGTAATTTATTCATCGATGGAATTCACAATACGGCGAATACATAATCTTATTCGAGTTGGAAAATTGAATAACGAGCGGCGAATAAACGAAGCCCGGTGATTTGAAAACATAACGTTTCAAAAATGACGATAATCTCTTTTACGGCGACCACCATCGCGCAAAAGTACAACCCATTGTTGGCAAACTACACCGGCGATCTTTCGACTTGAAGAGCTATTTCCTCGAAAACTACGTTTAATCCGTCGTCGCGTCGTAAGCTGCGTATGTTTTTTTCCCGTGTCGCGTCATGCGACGCCCTTCGAATTGCGACCACAGGCAACATACGCGAAATGCGCAGTAAATTCAACGAAAAAACGAAAATGCGTTTCTTTTCAAGAAAATTCGCACTTTCTCTCTGTGTATCGTTTTATTCGTCGTGTCGCGTGTGACTTTGATCAGAGAAATGAAAATGAATTTTTTTTTCGTCGTTTTTCCTTCAGTCGCATGCAATTTTCCTCAACCTATGCGTACGATGTTCGCGAAATGTAACAAACAAAAACGAACAAGTTTCCATTTATCAGAGGCGTTGTGACGCGCCGTAGAAATACATTTCATTCGAAATATGGAATTACGGCTTTACACTGTGACGAGAAGGAAAAATACTATATTAGATTTTCTAGGTAGGTAGTGGTACATGATACAGTGGTACACATTATACAGTGTGTCGCGGAAGTCCCGCACGGTACTTTTTAAGAAATTTAAATGGAAAAGGTATGTTATTATGTTGGAGTCAAACACTTCGCCTTAGCGTGGTGGCGACGAAAAAAAAATCTTGCAACCGGTTCAGCGGTTCTCAACCAGTTATCAATAACTCTTTGAAAAAAGGAGATATAAAAAAATTATTCAAACAAAAATTATAAAACGTCAAAAAATAATAATCTTTTGTTCTATTCGTTTTTGCGACCGGTTTGATATTTCACAGCTAATGCTTGAAAGCAATGTTACAATACGTAACTCCTCTGATAAAAATCCCCTCTAGTCACAGAGTATCAAACTATTTGCAAAAACGAATAGGACAAAAAATGAAGATTTTTTGAAGCTCTACATCTTTTATTTGCGTACACGACGTTTTAAACGTAATTTGAATTTAATTCGGAGATTCGAATCTACATGCAGCTCCTGCCATTTAGCACCGCATCGCCGCTCAAACTGTTGCTCTATCGTGAAGAACGCGAGAAAACATTTTAAATTTTAATAGCAAATAATTTTGTCGGATTTAATGGCGAAATGCTAAGTTACGAGCCTTACAAGCGCTGGTAATAAAGATGTCTCGGTTAAACGAGCCGGTCGATTTAATAGAAAATTTTTAGCTAATTTTTTGGCTTGTTTTAACGCTCATCTTATACTACCGCAGCCGCGTCACGCTCTACCGTATATGCTCGTTCGTATGAAACATTAAAAACTATTTCCAGCCCGAGAATACGTCTATAAGGTTGTAAAGAAGTCTACCGAAAAGCTATCAAAATTAAGTATAATATTTAAAACTCGTAAAAACTATTTTATTCGTCCAAATAGAACATTATATGTATAAAAATAAGCTCGCGTCTTCGTACGTAAATTAACCGACCGCCAGACGCAGTAAATTTTAATCGTTATACTCGTATGAATACTTCTTCCAAAAAAATTGCTGTAACGTTAAGCGAAACGAAACGATTTCGTTGGGAAAAAAGTAACGAAATGTGGAACCGTTTCCGTTACTATAATTTTCAGCAATGGCGGAACAAAATAAGAAACGCAACGCATTTTTTTCAAAAAAATTTCAGTAACGTTATGCGAAACGAAACGATTTTGTCTGAAAAAAAAGTAACGAAATGTGGAACCGTTTCCGTAACTTTAATTTTCAGGAGTAATGGAACAAAATAAGAAACGAAACGATTTTGTTTGGAAAAAAAAGTAACGAAATGTGTAACGAAACGAAATATTTCATTACTGCAATTTTAAACATTCAATTTGTAATTTTTCCATTATTTTTCAACGAAATATATCTTTGTTCAATGCTTCCAAGAAAATCATGCTGAGGGGCTTATCATGTAGAAAAGTAAAAATAGAAAAGTTAATATAAAAGAAAGATGAAAAAAATTAATTCAGATAAAATAAGTATAATTAAAATAATTTTTTTAGTTAGTTTAATAAATTTATTATAATAATTTATTTTAAAGTTAATTAAATAAATATTTGTAATTCATAAAATAATTAAACAAACACATCGAAAGTTCCTCCTTTTTTTGTTTTGCAAGAAGAATTTTGATAGATTTTGATAAATTTTTTGGAAAAAAAGAACGAAACGAAACAAAATTGGAAAAACCCGTCGAAACGTTATATGGAACGAAACGAATTGATTTCGTTCCATCACCCCTGGTAATTTTAGAAGTTCAATTTATGGTTTTTCCGTTATTTTTTAACAAAATATATATTTGTTCAGTGCTCCTACTGAAATACTTTTAAGAAAGTCATATTAGAAGGCAATCGTGAAGAAAAGTAACCACAGACACACCAAAGGTCGATCCTTTTTTTGTTTTGTTTTTTGTTTTGCAAGATGAATTTACATGAATTTTTTGAAAAAAAAAAAAAACAAAACGAAATCATTTCAGTGAAGAAACGAAACAAAACTGGAAAACCCCACCGAAACGTTATGTTCGTTTCGTTCCACTACCCCTACTCAAAACACGTTTCAAAATTTTCAGCCCAGACTCCAACCACCTCAAAAAAAAATCGATAAAAAAATTATTGTTTGTATTGACGTAGTTTTTGGAGCTTGGGCACATAAACCCTTTTAAAGCGCCATCATCACAGCTAAATCAAAGGTTAAATTATTTTCCCCTTAAGAAAACATATATTTAAAAGGTCAATAAAGGCAAAAAACTACGTATGAAATATACCGAAAAATTAATAGTTTTCGTGAGGGGGGAGGTGGAAATTTAATATTACCAAATAATATCAAAGTTTTGGACCCATTCTGCATTTTCAAAGCTGCTGATTTCAATTTCAACAATATTTTTGCCCTTGGACCAAGAAAGGGCGGGGCTGGGGAAGTTAAAATTTTGAATGGGTATTACACATCCTTGTGTGTGTTATTTCTTAGAAAATTTGATGATGTTCTATTCACGTATAAGCAAGTAAAAATTTGATGGGGTAACGGTTATCCAAAACCCCGACGAGGGCGTTGGGGGGGGGGTGAAAATTTAATAACATCATAGTTTATGCAATGTACTAACACTTTTGAACCCATTCTGCATTTCCAAAGCTGCTGATTTCAATTTCAACAATATTTTTGCCCTTGAACCCAGAAAGAGCCGCGCTGGGGAGGTTCAAAATTCTGAATCAAAATTTTAAGTGAGTATTACACATTCTTGTGTGCATTATTTCTTGGTAAATTTGATGGTATGTGTTCGTACATTCCACATACTTTGATATTATTCAATAATATTAAATTTCCACCCCCTCTCATACCCTCTTTGGGGTTCTGGGTAACCATTACCCTATCAAATTTTTACTTGTTTATACATGAATAGAATATCATCAAATTTTCTAAGAAATAGTACACACAAGGATGTGTAAATCCCACTCAAAATTCGCCCTCCTGTCGATTCAAAATTAGCTTTCATTGAAATTTTGAAAAAAAGCGCCACAATGAGAGTCATTTGGTGTGCATTTTTGGAAAGTTAGTAAAATTTTAATAATTTACAAAAAAAAAAATAGTGAAATTTGATTCATTAGAAGTGATGATATGAGCAAACAAAAAAGGTGAGAAATTCTAAACCTACAAAAATCGAAAATTGATGATAGCTCCTTATCTATGGATTTTCAGACCTATGTGTACGTGAAGTTTTTTGTTCAGTTTGAGTTGCCTAATCACCTCCCTGAAGGAAAATGGAGTTATCCGTGACACCCTGTATAGTGTAAGTATATTACGCACAATGAAAACATTCGCAGTATACACGTGTAAGTGTATTATATACGTATTATGTTGTGTACGTAGTACGTACTGTACGTAGAACAGCCGGCTATAATCGAACTTTTTAACGTGTAACTTTTTATCATAGCGAAGTGAAGATTCTAGAAAATTGAAAATCGAGAAGCTTACAAGTTTACACACACACATACTCGTATCTACTGGTTGTTGTTCGTTTATGAGTTTTTAATTAAAATTTCCACCATCTACGCTATCAAATACGAAAATATTATTCGAAAATCGTTTCAACTTTGAAATTTGTTTTTGTTTCGTTGCACGTTTTACGTCGCAGGTATATACAATTACCGCCTTGCCCTTCTACCCCCTACCACCACATCCTACCGAGTTACAAGACTCGTAGTTAACCTTAATACGTATTATATCGACGTCACCGTCTGATATCTACTGTCTACGTGTCTACAAGATCACCGGTGCGGGTCTAGGTAGTCGTAATATCGTACATAAATGTACGTAGATGAAATGTAGGTCCAAGATTCTCATACATCCTATCGGGAGCCGCCGATACCGCCATCCTTACGAGATTAATCCGCTAGAAAACACGAGAAAGGAGAAAATTACACCCGATAGACGATCAGTCTGCGACACTCATCGTTGAACCTCGTCGCGTCCATCGTTTCGATGAAATTTGAATTTTTCAATCGTAAATTATAACAAGCGCCATTCGAACTAAGAACACATCGAAGGGGAAAAAAACCAAACTAATTTCAATATTTTCACATTGGCGTATTTAATGAGGACGAAATAATCGTAAACAATGATATTTCGCGTAAGAAAAAAAAATCGCGTATAGCGAAAAACGCGAATGCAAAGCTTTCGACAAAGCTGGCGGGACGTTGGTGCGACGAAAATTATTAAAAAAGTTTGCCGCTCCGGCCTTGCTGGCTTGGGCGAACGAATTATACGCGATTCGGCGTCATTAAAAATTTCCTCTTCCAATCCACACGTACCGAATGGAATTTCGAATAAAATAAATTCACCAACTCGGACGAAAAGTTTTTCTGGCTTATCTCGAAAGTAGAATCGAACGTGTTAAAAAGTTCAACGCCAAGTTATTACGAAAATTGAATACATTTTTTCAACTTTTACTTCGCTTATCACCGAGACACAGCGAAACGAGCCGCATTCCTTATTCGGCATTCCTTCGGTATAGCCTAGCTTTTCGCCGGCCCTTCTCCCACCCTCTTCACCTGTATTCTGAACGCTTAACGCCTCCTACAATATGATTAATTTCGCGCAACGAAACGATTTCTTCAATTGTATATTTTAACTCGGATTTCAAAGGAAAGAAGAAAAAAGAGAAAGAAATGCACCGACACTCCCAAACTATACGTACTCTTGGTCGTCGCCGCGCTCTGCCACGCCAGTGTCGTATACGACGAAATGAAAAAAAAAGCGTTAGAAAACTTAATGGAACGTAATTCAATTACCGATAAACGAATAGAAAACTAACCCGACGTTTTTCAACTTATATACGCAATATTTCGCCAAAGAAAACTTTCTAAATCTGCGTAAAAGCTTCCGGCAAACTCGCCAATAAGCAAATGTTCTCGACATAAATTCGCATCGTTAAAAAATTTAACGTAGTTCATATGTCATACGAATAAAAAGCGAGTTAAAGGGGCGTGCATTTTAGCTTTATACCAAATAAGATATATGTGACGAAAAAAAAAAAACGGTAAACAGAATAAACTAAATAGAATGAAATTTGCAAAGTACAATTTACTATTCAAAACGTTTTCGTTTCGAGGATTTCTTTTTCACCCTTTTTTTTGCACTTCGTACACGAGACCGCTTTTTCTTTGCTTTTTTCGTAAATTCTATTTTAACAAAATACCCCACAGGTAAATCCTTTTCCAATTTCTTGATTCTTTTTTACTCGCGTAATAGCTCAGACACGAGTTCAAGTTAATTAATTAATTTTTTTTAAATACTGACGCGACGTTATGCGACCTTTTCTGCTGCCGAACATAAAAACATTATTTTGATTAATTTTTGGCTTTTTTTTTTCACTCTTGCAACAAAAGCTCAAAGCATAAGTCTAGGTATATTATTTTTTTCGCGCATCGTAGATTTGGATCACAAAAATAAGTCATTTAGATTGTTAAGTACTAAAAATTTTTAGTCAGGAACACGTGTACGATCCCGCCCATCAAAACACGTATGTTTTTCATGAAAAGGTCGATCATCAAACATAAAACAGAATTAAAGCTATACGAGTACAGGCTGCACGAAGTAAACCAACCCCAATTAATATGAAAACTTAGAAAGACCAAATCTGACTACCGGACAAGCCTACTGTTCTCAAACAGGATATCTTCAAGACTAGCAGGGTTGCCAGATGGCTTTTTACAAAATTCCCAAATATTGAAAAATTCTCTCATTCACCCCCCCCCCTCAAAATCCCCAAAAATTCCTGGTCTGGAAACGCAATAATCTATTGTAGCCGATTTTCTCACTTGATTTAAAAATAACTAAAAATCCCTAAAAAAATCCCTATACTTCTTAAAGTGTTGAAAGTTCGAACTCGAAATTGAAATGCTGCGATACAAGGTGGTTTTTATTTTATTTCGTATTTTTCAACTGATATTATCCAATTTTTGACTGCGTGTTGTTGAAGAAACGAAATGTATTGTTACTCACAGATAAATACTTGAGAAGAATTGAAGAAATAGGAAAAAAAAATGAACTCGACAAGTCCAAAATATACAGTGTGTCGTAGAAGTCCCACACGAAAAAAATTCATCGGTTTTGTACTTCTTCCCTGAGGCGCGTTCTATGCGGTGAACAATTTTCGACCTACATACAAGGTGTCCCACAAACCACAAAACGTGTTTTTCCTCGAGAAATTTAAATGGAAAGGGTATGTTATTATGTTGGAATCAAACATTACGCTTCGGTGTGATGACTACGAAAAAAAATTTTTTGCAACCGGTTCAGCAGTTCTCAACCAGCTATCGATAACTCCCTGAAAACAAGGAGATATCGAAAAATTTTTCAAACAAAAGTTGTAGAGCATCAAAAATGGTTCACTTTTTGTACAACTCATTTTTGCAACCGGTTCGTTATTTCACGGCTAGCAGCCGATGTTCTTGTCCAAACGTTGCCAACGAAGCCACGGACAATCGACGAGTTCTGGAAATAAGAGATGGAGAACAATTTTTCAAATAAAAGTTGTAGAGCATCAAAAAGTATTCAGTTTTTTTAATATTTATTTTTGTAACCGGTTTGATATTTCACCAGTAGATGGCATTTTTTTTTCACAGATGTTACAACTTTGCTGCAAAATTTTCAAACCTCATTTTTCCGATGTATTTTTGACCCCTAAATGTAGTATATTTTTTTTTTAAATGTTACTTTCCCGGGGTCGTGGTCAAAAATAATTTCAAGATTAATTTGAGATTTTTTCGGCGTCCAAAAAGTCGACTTTGGTACGTTATTTTTGGCCTTGTTTTGCTTTTCAAGAAAATCCACTTTTTAGACTCCAAAAAAATTGCAAAATAATCTAGAAATTATTTCAAACAAAAAATGTTATACGACCCATCATCCAAAAATCAGTACATTTTGAGAAAAAAATTATTTGAATGACGAGTTTTAGCGCGCGCGCGTATCAGTACTTCCCACTGTGCTGTAGCGTCTCGTTCGCAGTTACGCGCGTTGCTGCGTAGGCATGTTACTATCCGCGCGCAACGGTGAACAAGGCGTTACCGCGTAGTGGGAAGTTTCACCCATGGCGCGTGGGTGGTTTTTGCGATTTCTGACCACGGCCCCGGGGAGAAAAAATTTTGAAAAAAATATATGATATTTAGGGGTCAAAAGTACATCGAAAAAATGAGGTTTGAAAATTTTGCCGAGTGATATAGACACTTAAAAAAAATAAATGAAGTCAAAAACGCCCATTTGGAGGGGAAAAAATTGGAGTAGAGGGTTGTTGATTTTTTCATGGAAGGCCCTTGTGAGGGTCTACTATGTACTAAAATTTCAATTAATTACGTAAACTGTAATTTGAGAAAAAAATTCCTATCTGATTTTCGAAAAAAAATTAATTTCTCGAAAACGGGAGGGGAGGGGGAGCTGAAATTTTGGTTATGAACGTTTCTCAGTGGTACCCACCTAATACCCAAACATCATCAAAACCTGGATCCTGAGGCAGATCGCTTATGCTTATCTGCCTACAGACTTTCGTAATTTTGAAATTTTCTTGATTTTCGGGGTCATTTGACATGCTCTTTCCAAAAATCCAACTCCCATTGAAATCCAATCCGGACACCTCAAGTAGTTCCCTTGTAAGAGTCTTTTAGGTTAAAACGCCGATTGTGCTGCGTCGCATCTATCGCTCATAGCGGACGTTTCGTTACTCAGTGTGACAAGTACAAATCGTGCGGGTCCCGTCTGCACGAGAAAGCCGCCATACCAGACGGCCAATATCGAGATCGACAGACGAGCTCGTTCGAAAATTTCAAGTAGGTAATTGAGAGGAACGAAGAACGATTTCGAGAGTAATTTCGTAAAATAACATACCTTGGGAATCGGTCATCCATAAAAACGATACCTTTTAATTAAAAAGAGCCTTATCGAGCGGTTTTACGAGCGACAAAATTTGAACAAGAGATCGCTACGGTTGTTCGGAGACGACATAGGAAAAAAAACTCGCGTACGTCGCAGATTTCAGAAGTAATTTGCTCAAAAATGACAAAATAGCCGAATACAAGTGCAAAAAAGGAGCAATATGCGGCGAGGGGGTGGGGGAAAATGAGAAAAAAAAACGAGAACAAATCGAATCGTGTATACGAAAAAGAAAAGCAATCAAATTCGTACGATACGAGTACGTACACGCATTCGCTTCGCTAGCACGCAGCACACAGCACACACGTACGCCACATCGTCAACTTATTCGAAAACGAATTAGAAATTACAGAGTACGTTTACGTTGTACCACCGTCATCAAGCCATCGTCATCATAACGCTGGTACACAGATAACATATACATACGATAGACGACTACGACGACCAACTTGGTGTAATATGTACTACGAGTATAATAACTTGATAAAGTCGCGTCGCGTCGCGCGTCCGTTAATCGTAAATTACGCGGTCTGCGTTTGTTGAAAGTTCAATAGCATACGACGAAGCGAACGACAAATGGGCCTCATCTGGGTAAAAAGCTCGAAGCGTAACAACCTTAACGATGTCGTGTTAACAAGCCTAGAATTTATTAACGACACCGCATTATAACGTAATTGAAAATCCTTTGCCAAAAACCAAACAAAATTCGTAATTTTTGTTCCGCTTTGTCTCCTGTATTTTCTACGTGTTACGTTATTTTTTTTCTTTTTTTGAATTGACGTTTTTTTTTTAGGTTTTTTTGTCGAATCCAGCTCGAGTTTTCGAATCCGTTTGTTTTTGTTGCTGATATTCGTATCAAACGAATATTTCGAATGTTATTTCACAAAGAGACGGTGATGACGTTTTTGATGCTCCAAAATGTCAAATTTTTGTTTCGACAGTCAACGGACGCAAGGAAAAAGTTGAAAACGTACAAGTTTCAATTCAACACCGTATCCCACCGTTGGCGTCGTTATACCGAAAAAAGTGCTTTGTAAATGTACTGCAGCTTATTTTTTCGTTTTTATTACCTTTTATTTTATTTTTCACCAGAAAAGCAGGGTGAAAAAAATACCTCCGTTAACTTTCGAACGAAAGAACTTAAAATTTTTTTAGCTCAAAGCGAGAGAATTTTTTAATACGTATTTTTGCCGGCTTTTCGTTTCGTCAAATTCCACCGATAGACGGGTAGGTCGACGTTTTTAATCAAATTTTATTACATTCGATGCGACAAGATTATTATATTTTGCCTCGATATCATTACTGTCGCTTTCCGACGCAAATACTCAGAATTGAAAAAAGATCCCCGTCCACTGCGCATAATTAGGTAGGAAGGTGGAGATTTTTGATTAGACGACGAAGCGGTCTCGACGCGCGACATAGTCGCTGACCGATTTGCAGCGCAGCGGGTAAATTACTTTTATTACGAGTTCACGGCGCACTTTTCTATCGTACCTTAGGGAGAATAAATTCATCAGGTTGACTTTTTGAACGACCGAATCCGTCGCAATGTCGACTTTTCGCAAATAACGTTTATAGTCGTAGTTGCCTACATCTAAACTTAGTTTTTGCACTAATCTACCACCTAGACCTACCTACCTACCTACCTAAGTACCTACCTACCTACGTAATACGTATACGTAATACAGTAACTGTTTCCCTGTTTCATTACACGTAACGTAAAAATGTAATATTTTGCCATAGATTCGAAGGTAATCGCCGATAATTAATCCGTGTGTAATGCCAACCCAAAATTATTCTCTTATTTTTGCTCTCGATGAAGCGTCAAAGGCCGTAATCAAGTAAGCAAGCCAATTCGGCCTTTTTGTGCAAAAAAATTGAAATTAAGGTGGTAGTTAGGTACTGTTGAGATACGGTCATAACCAAAATTTCAAACCCCTACCCTTACTTTTTTTGGAAAAACAAATTCTTAATGGAAAAAGGTATTGGAATTTTTTCCGCAAAGACGGTGAGAGGGGAGAGGTTGAAATTTTGGTATCCGGTGGACCTTTATATATGGTCTATACAGAAAAATCGACAACCCCCACCATAATCTTGACCCCACCAAAACAGAAAATACGTTTCTTAACTTCTTTTTTTATGAAACAAGGTACATGTCGTTGCGACGCATCGCGCGTTGTTACGAACGCCGCGCTACTTCACAGCGAGAAATGCAGAGGATCGCGCGCGGGCTTGAATTCATCACTCGAACAATTTTTTTCTCGTAATCTACCGTTTTTTGGGTCTTTGGGTATATGACGTGTTTTGTTACGAATAATTTGAAAATAATTTCGCGATTTTTTTTTAGATAAAAAAGTGGATTTATATACGATTTTTCAGATTTTTGCCTTGATTTCGCCGAGTGAAAATTTTGTAAAAATTTTATATCATTTGGGGGTCAAAAAAGCATTTAACATTGATGTTTCAAAATTCCCACTTGGCGTTATCGTGTTGAAAAACTAAAAAAACCTACAAAAATCGATTTTTCCAACTCGAAAAAAATCGCAAAATTATCTTCAAATTATTTGTAACAAAATACGTTATATACTCAAAGACCCAAAAATCGATAGATTACGAGAAAAAAATTATTCGAGTGATGGATTAAAGCGCGCGTGGTCATCGGCATTTCCCACTGTGCGGTAGCGCTTCGTTCGTAAAAACGCGCGACGTTAGGCACGTGCATGAAACAAGGTACATGTCGTTGCGACGCATCGTGCGCTGTTACGAACGTCGCGCTACTTCGCAGCGAGAAATGCAGAGGATCGTGCACGGGCTTGAATTCATCACTCGAACAATTTTTTCCTCGTAATCTACCGTTTTTTGCGTCTTTGGGTATATAACGTGTTTTGTTACAAATAATTTGAAGATAATTTCGCGATTTTTTTCGAGTTGGAGAAATCGATTTTTGTAGGTTTTTTTAGTTTTCCAACATGATTTCGCCGAGTGAAAATTTTGTAAAAATTTCATATCATTTGGGGGTCAAAGAAGCATTTAAAATTGATGTTTCAAAATTCTCACTTGGCGAGATCGTGTTGAAAAACTAAAAAAACCTACAAAAATCGATTTCTCCAACTCGAAAAAAATCGCAAAATCATCTTAAAATTATTTGCTACAAACTACGTTATATACTCAAAGACCCAAAAATCGATAGATAACGAGAAAAAAATAATTCGAGTGGTGAATTGAAGCGCGCGTGATGATCGGCATTTCCCACGGTGCGGTAGCGCTTCGTTCGTAACAACGCGCGACGTTGGGCACGTCATTGCATGAAACAAGGCGTGTCGTTTCGCGTTGTTGCGAACGAAGCGCTACTGCACAGTGGGAAACGCAGATGACCGCGCGCCCTAGAATTCACTACTTTTCATCATGATCCCGCTGGGTGAAAATTTTGAAAAAATATTTAAATTATTTGAGGTTCAGTAGGGCACTTGTCACCGAAGTTTCAAAATTTTCACTCAGCAGGGCCATAGTGACATTAAAAAAAAACAGATCGAGAAACGTATTTTGGCGGTGGTGAAGCGATGGTGGGGGGTTGTAAATTTTTTATCTATAGACGATACATAAAGGATTACCACATAGTAAAATTTCAACCTCCCTCCTTACACCGTTTATTGCCATAGAAACTAAAGGTGTAAAATGTAACCCGAATACGTAATAGACAAATACCTGGTGCCAATAACGATGACCACAGATACAGAATGTCAATGGTGGCTGAACGTTTACAATCACTGATCAGCAAGTTGTGCGCAAAAAATGAATAAGAAAAGAAGGCAAAGACCAACCTCACGAGGGCACGTTGGCTCGATAACGGCTTCAGATTTCTGGCATATTACGAGTATTAAAACGCTTTCTATTACCACATTACGTATACATACGTCTATACATATAACGTACATAACGAGTAACGACATATACCTAATCTATTTTATAGTCAGCCATCATGATAAGGGAAAAATATGCGCCATATAAATAAGATTTTTGCGATACATTGCCATATAAATTTTACAGCACGAGCTATTAAATTTAACCCCAAACTAATTTCGACGTAAACGAGAGTTAGAAGCCAATTCGAAATACCGACAATATCCGCCCAAAATGCCTCCATCCGACGTTAAGAAATAAAAAAAAGGTTTCGTAAATGTCTCTACTACATTCCTGAAAGTATACATTTTCGACGACATTTTTCTACCTTTGAAATTCGAAAACTCGATCGTGGAGTTTATCCAAAGATGCGCGTATACCTATTTTTTTTTTGTTGAAAAATGCCTTTTCCGCGTGTTTTTAAACGAGACGTGGGAATATTTCTGAAAATTAGACCGTTAAAAAATTTATTTTATTTTCAAAATGAAATTCAAGAATTGTGATTTTATTTTTCAATCTACGAACGCATTTATTTTCGTGTTGAACGGGAGAAAAATGCCGTTTATTCATTAATTCGGTACTTGGTATCGTTTCCCAAAAAGTCGTCTTAATTTTCAAGATTAAAAAAATTTTGAATTTTTGCGAATGTTTCATCAAAGGCCGGTATAAACGAAAGGAAATATTTCGAATTTTTCATTTATTAAATACCGCATTTGCACAAAAAAATACAAATAAAACTTAATAACAATGCCAAAAACATTCCATCAAAGTTTCTTCTTTTAGTTTTTTTTTCCAATTTGGATTTTATAAGGGCGGAAAAAATTATCAAAATAACACTAATATCGCGCTTTGAAACGTGTTCGTATGAATATGGTAGTTTAATTAGCGCGATAAGGCGGGTGCTACACCGAGTATTGCTGAAAATCTACAACTACGTATCTGCTGTTCTACGAGTACGAAGAAACATGGTAAGATTTCATTTGCTAAATAGGCTAGTTAAAGCTCGTGCCTCGTAGGTTGATATATGACGAAAACGGTATCGTATTTTAAAAGTTTTGCGGATGCTTCGAAGTGGCCCCGCTGTTAGACGTATACTTGGGCGGGAGACGGGCGCTGGACGACGGCACGACGGCTTGCTGCTCTTATCGAATGAGAAAATCTCAACGCCCAGAACAATCTGTTAGAGAAGTTTGGCGCGCGCCGCGCCGCTCGACTATAATTACCAGCGTGTAAAAAGCTTATACCGGCGGCCTAGTTGGCGTAGCCGAAATTAATAGGCTTTCGAAAGGTCTTCGTAAATGAGGTGAATTTTATTTTAGCTCGATTTACAAGGTAATTACGGTAATTCTTCGTAACGGCTCGATGAAACGTTGGAAACTTTTTCAAATTACCGCGTATAAATTTTATTTAATGATTCTTGGAAATTAACAGTAGCCGCGATCGCGTTTCTAATTACGTAGGTTTAAATTTCGACCACGTACTGTTCCACTCCACGTATTCGGAGGTCAATGTCGTCAGCCCACCTCCCATTTAAGAGAAGGGATAGAAATAGTGTCAATCGTTTGTGCACGTTCGTGTACTTAATCTTTTCGTTTGTGCTTTATCTAATTCCCTTAAAAAAAAAAAAAACATTAAGCAAGGAAGGATGTATGGTGCCCTATCCATGTGAGTTGGAGGGTTGAAATTAGTGCACTTCGTTTGTGCTTCATTTGTGCACGTTTATGTACTTCATTTTTTCGTTTGTGCATGTTTGTGCACGTTTGTGTACTTTATCTTTTCGTTTGTGCTTTATCCAATTCGCCTTTTAAAAAACCTTTGGCGGGGAGGGGGGAGATGTATGGTGCCTTACCCACGTGAGTTTGTGGGTTGAAATTAGTGAATATCGTTTGTGCTTCATTTGTGCACGTTTGTGTACTTCATCTTTTCTTTTGTGCTTTATCTAATTCCCTTTAAAAAAAAAACATTCAGCGAGGAAGGATGTATGGTGCCTTACCCACGTGAGTTTGTGAGTTCAAATTAGTGAATATCGTTTGTGCTTCATTTGTGCACGTTTGTGTACTTCATTTTTTCGTTTGTGTATGTTTGTACACGTTTGTGTACTTCATCTTTTCGTTTGTGCTTTATCCAATTTGCCTTTTAAAAAACCTT
>QBDW01003879.1:0-13532 GCA_003261595.1 Maconellicoccus hirsutus
TCCCCCCCCCCCCAAGAGGTCAAGCTCCACTCGTAATTTTTACCTAATTTAAAACACATCACTTTTAGTCATCTCTTCTTTAAAAAAAAAATTACTCATAATTTATGGAACCTAACCCCCCCCCCCCCCCCAACGAACAATCCTAAAACCGGCCCTGCTTTCAATACATTTCTCATTTTGTTAGCAACTTTTGCTCTAATTTTCACGAAATTTTGCGCTTTTTTAATTATATTTTTTCATAAATTGAACCTAATTCTCTATTATCACATTTTTAATTATTTCAACTAGATTTTCTTGTTTGTTCAAGTGGTTTTATGTAACATTGAATTTCATCAGTTTTTAATATAAATTTTATTGTTCTTCTACTTTTTACACGTTTGATCATTTTTATGTATGTTTTGAAGAATTACATATTTTTTTTTTTTAATTTCAAGTTTTATCAATTTTTAAACACCTTTATCTCCTTTAAATATGTTTGATTTTTTTTTGTTTTTGCTACTTGCAGCGGAAAATCTTCTTGCGATTGCCTTTTTTTTTTATTTTATTTTCCAGATTTCAATTTACTTCTACTCTTAGCCAATGAGTGAATAATATTATTTTTTCTATTAGCCAATCAGCGATGCTCGTTTGTTAAATTGCCTAGTAAAATAAGCTTAGTAGCCAATTTTTCTTTCTTGAAGAGGGAGTCTAAGAGAACATAACGAAATGAAATTCGTAGAAATAAAGTCGATGGTTCATACAAAATGGCAGCTTTTTTGATCAGCAGAGGAACGACATTTGATACGCTGAAAGAAATGAGGAAAAAAAGTCGGTAACCATTCGCGACGTTTCAAGAACCATTTCTCAGTGCTGAATGACTGTTCCGATTTTAAGGAAGGAAAATGAAAAAATTGATAAAAAAAATTTTTTTCATCAAATTCTTCGTTTTTGAAATTAGATAAACTCGTACTGGATCACATTTACTTTATTTTCAGTTCGATCGTCGATTATTATTTTTTTTAATGAATTCGTCGTACGAAAAAAATTCTTCGAAAAGTGATTAAATCCCTGTTAGGATTCTGATTAGCGGACGTGTGAAAATTACGTATGAACATGTTGAAAAAAAAAAAACCTCAGCCAATAAAATAACTCCTTTGGCAGCATATCACATCAGACTTGAACCAGTCGTATGATCGAAAAAATAAACTTTTAACAATACAACTATGACATTTGGACGCGGAAGAGGTAAAATCGAGTTATGAAAACTTGACGTCGAATTCTTTTTCGTATTGTCGGATATATTTTTGGTGTTAGGTGTAAAAAAAATACATAGAAAACTCGTTTAAAACGATTAGACTTCATTATTGTGTTATTGTTATTATCGCTGTCTCGAAACTAATATAATCATGATGAGTTGTTTGAGGCCTGTTTAATAACGCTGTCTTATTTCTCAACTTAACAGTGTATTTTGAAAATTATCAAAGTGTAAAATGAAAATTTAAATAGTAAAATAAACTCGTTCGTGACATTTGTAATCGTCTGTGTCACGGGTGTTCTTCGAGAAACATTTGTGTTTTTTAAATTACACAAATAAATAATACCGGTCGATTAGGACGATGAAAAATTAATCCGCTTGGCGCTTTTTTTACGGCTATTTTTGAATTTACGATGTTCAGAATTGAATAATATTCGTCGTCGTATGGAAAATACGAGTATAGGAGATTGCGCGATAAGCCGACGAAAGTATGTGCTCCATTTGCGGTACCTGGTGCGCCTACTTGCTTGTGAGATTCTAGTTTCGAAGCAATTAAAATGTAGATTAATTTGGTTATTACAACGAATGCTCGAATGAGCGTGAAAATCTCGAAATAAATTGAGCGTATTTAATTTAACTCGCTGGTACAGATGGTGGCCGTGGATGTTTGTTAAACGTTAATTTTATCAATTACCACGCGCTTAATTATTACCTACTCGATGTTACCTGTACATTGTTGCATCGTACGTTGAGTAATCTAGGTTAAAAACTACATAACCAAAAAGAGCGGCCGGCAAAAAACCGCGTATTCATGCATTCGGCCGTTTATCTAAATTGCCATGTTTAGCTTTGATGTGCGCTTATCTGCGCAGCTTTTCAGGTATTTTCAATGATTTCTCAAAAACGGAAACTATCTAATTAAATGAAAAGTAGATAATCATGCGAAATTGTAATTAAATAACCTTTTGTAATATCGATAGTAGTTCTGTAATAATCGCGTCCTGGCCAGAGATTAATTTGTCGATGATTTATTGAAATAATAACCAATACCGAGAATTCGTATTTTAATTATCGACGGTTATCAATATTTCGGTGTTTTCGACCATTCTCTTTCTGCTTTGTGTATTCGTCCGTTTGTAAATCGGCAAATTTCCTGGTAATTTTTCAAAAAGTAAACGAGACGGTTTAACTTTTTATCATTTTGTCGTATCTGTGAAAGTTCGTTCGAGCTTTTTTTGCAGACGGTGATATACTCGCAATTTTATGTCTGCGATAAGTTAAATTTTACGGGTAATAAAATTTAAACTTAATATTCATCTTGTTCCGAGTGTGTCGTACGTTTAAGTTACTTACTTTATGACATCATTATACGGAAGAGCTGTCTTCTTTTTACGATGCGCCAAGGTTTTCGTCCTCGTTGAAAATTGATAAGGTATTTGCAAGTAGAAGTGCAGAATTTTGGGGAATTTTCATTTCGAAATAAACGTCGGCTAATGAAATACCTTCGTAATTGTTTAGTCTTCTCAAAATCAAACGTACAAGCGGGGAAATTAATTTTTTAATGTATTCCGTCTCCCTCTCTTTTGCCAAAATTACGTGAAATCTTCATTCAACCACGTACTCGCTTTTATCGCCAAATTACTCGGTGAAAATTCGTCCTCGAATAATTCAAAGGTAAAAAGGAAACAGTGGAAATTAAATTAACGCGTTTGTTTTTCAATGAATACGTGATTATCATCACTTCGCATGTACAAAGATAACGTTCTCATTGAATTAACTATTAAAATGTTTTAGTTCATTAATCGTTAATTTTTTCTCGGCCATTATCTCGTTTTCCACGAAAAATATGTTTTATTTAGTGTTGAAAAAATTAGCTATTTGATAATTTCCCGTTTTCTTTTTTAATTAAAAAAATAATTATTAATAAAGTATTTCGAAATAAGTTGATTCAAACTACTTAGTAGATAAATAACAGTTGTCTATGGGTTTTCTTTTTTTAAGTAACGCAATAGGACGTGATTTTTTGAAATAGTCGAAAAATTGGCGCCATTTTGTCTGCGAGATAATATAGAGCGGTATTGAAATAGAATTCGTAATGATTCGACGTTCAATCGGAATTATTCGCTTCTGCATGAAAAACACGAGATAATGAACATCTTGAAATTTTAACTCGTTGATGGATGTTTTCGATATTAATGTTGTTTTGGCATTATGTCATAGTAATCGTGCGCATTTGAACCGGTTTGTTAACGTGTAGTTACTTCGATTTGTTGAAGAGATTTTTTTTACAATGTTTTAGTAACGATACTAATTGAATTATTGGCAACGTCGCATTCCCCCTTTAACGCGTTTCTCAAAATTCGTTGCTCGTTTCGTTATAATATTTCATTTATATCGCTTATTTGGCATAATGTTATGTCCAAGGTTGATAAATGTTATTAAATTCAAATCTCTTGTTGTAGGTGTCTTGGTAAGTTGTGCGCCGTGCATCAATTGCGATGGGTTTTTTCGCATAAATTAAACTCCGTAAAAAGAAAATGCTGCGCACCCAGTTTTGCCAACCTCTACATACTGTAGTGATAAATTAAACGAGAATATAATAACAGATAAAATATAGGAAATCTCTCAATGTTATTTGGTATACATTTAAGTTTGATACAACAAAATGATTAAAATTAACAATACACGTTTTTAGAATATTTACTCGGGGCCATTTTTTCAATACACAATATATAAAAAGAAATTAAATAAATAAAATGGCAAGAAAGAATAAAAACTTATAATACAAACAATGATAAAACAAACAAGCAAAAATAAAAATTCACATATTCTTGTGGACAAATCGGTACCTATTTCGAGCTAATAGCGACAATTCTAAACGTCGCGTCGACTAGAACATACATATACCTATGAATTTTAACAAATAGGCATTAGCTTAAAAGAAATAATTAAATTATATAAACACGGTACATTTGTCATGATACGATAAGAGAGCCGATAGAATTGTTATATTGGGAAAAGTTGCTTAAAAAATTGATGGTAACATGCGATGCGCATTTTAACTTTTTTTTTTTCAAATAAAAATTCTAATTTTATTTACATTTATGTATACGTTTAAACATTTCGGATATGTTATAATATTATACGTATATAAAAGGTAACTCAAAAATAGTAAAGATATTAGATCACATGTTGGAATATGATTCGTGAGATGATTCTGTTAGATTTTTTTTACGTGTTTAGCATCCGTAACGGCGTAATGAATCCTCAGGTCAAAGTTAACCACTATGATATGTTGATAATTCGTTGTGGAATTTCGTTTTATTTTTTGCGAAAAGGTTTCCTTTGAATTTTTAGGTTTTTTCTTGATGTTTTATTATCACAGGCGCAGCAAAAAGACAATATTTTGTCGTGGAAATGAAAATCAAAGTGAAATTAGAAATTAAATTGTCTCGATGCTCAAAATTTTCTAGTATAATTCCAATTTAAATGTATGAATTTTGGTTAGGAAGTGTTTTTTCCCCCTGGAAGATAATGCAAACATTTTCGTACGAGTTTTGCCTAAGTGCTGAGTCGAAGGCGTCAACGGTCAAGCATCTTGGTTTCATTAGAAGTTTAAAGAAAATGGTGAAATTTCTCATTAAAATTTTCATAAGAGTTTAATAAGATTACAAAGGCAAACGATGCTCGCCTTTGAAAACGTGGAGCTTTGAATTTGCGTCGTTCGTTGAACTAGGAGCGCTGCTGTGCTGCAAGGTGATTGGTTATTTTCAATTTCAAAGAAACAAGGCATTTGTTTGATTGGTGTTGCTATCAAGAGCCAATCAGGTTGGAGCACACTAGCGCTAGTAGTTCGAAGTGGTTGAATTATTCGTCGTAAATCGCGTTTTCTATGGGTTAACAAGGTTTTATCTCACTTTTATGAACTTGGCGATAAAATGTGCTTAAAAGTGGCATGAAATTGATATGTGTTGTCAGATTTGAAGAGAAAAAGGGAATCATTTATCAATTCGATTGGAATATTCTAAGCTAACTTTGGAATTGAAAGTTTACGTTGAGAATAGGATGGTCTACGTAGGATTAACAAATTAAAGTAGGAGGAGCTGAAAATCTTAAGTATTAGCTTCGTCGTAATTATTAACAATTCTAGAGCTATCGGTTTCACATTTAAGACTAATAAAATGACCGTTAAAGTTAAAATTACTATGATTTAAACTGATACTGGTTTGAACACTATCAGATTTGCTATTTTTCTCACTGTTATAACTACCGGCCATAATATGTTTATATATTCTAGTACCTTTATCGGGATTGTTATCGGGGGTGCTATTATCACATCTGCTATTTAAATTAGTATTTTCGATATCGTTAATATCACTTCTATTGTTGTTGGCTAGATTGACGTTGTTGTTGTTGTTGTTGTTGTTTATGCGATTGTTACCATTCGGTATCATACTGACGCTGAGGCCGCTATTACTGGACAGTAATGATTCAATACTGAACGGATTAAGTCTTCTGTTTTTATTAACCGATGTGGTAGTCAGGTCTATACTGACGTCGTCCGGTACTGGTTTCCGTTCTCTTTCGAAATCACTATCGTCGTCGCAATCGTCATCGTCTTCGCCTTCGTCGCCGACTACGTCGATTTCGATATCACGCGTGCACGTACTACTAGCGATGCTACAACAACTGGAAGAGTCGTGATTCAGTATATCAATGCCGCTACTGCTATTGCAACTGGTTGATCCGTGATTGCTGTCGTCTTTGTGGTTATTTCCTATTTGCAGAGAGAGATTAGTATCTGAAGGAGGGACTCGGTACTCGTAGGACTTACCTTTGGCTTTGGCTTGCTGCGTTTCCCATTCTCGTCGCAGCGTGTCCATATCGACGACTACTCCTTTGGCGGCTAGTTTTCTTTGTTGGCGTTCGAGACTTTTTAAAAGTTTCTTCTGCCGGCGTTCTTGTTCTTTGCGTCGGAGCTCCTCTAGTGGGATTGGTTCTCCGCTGCAAGTAACCGGATGCGCGTTATGGGCCGGTCTACCGGGACCTTTTTTAGTGTGCTCTTTTTTCCTCCATTTAGCTCGTCGGTTTTGAAACCAAACCTAGATAGAGAATACTCAGTAGTTTAATTTTGATTAAAAAGTACCATCGGGATGTAGACGAATTTTAATAGAAAAGTTAGAAGTTAGTGGGGCGAGTAGCGAGGGTTTACCCGAGTAAAACTATACGACAACGTGATTACAATGAGAATGGGTCTCTTGGTAGTTACGAATAACGCATCTGCCCGGCTAAAATGCCGCTACGTTTATTTAATCATGGAATTAGTCGCTGTAGGGATTAAATTTGGCAACGTCGGCTTTCCAGAGCGATATTTTTGTCGAGTAATAATTTTGGAGCTGGGTTTTTTTTACAGCGTTTGTAGGCCGAGGTGGAGTTCGAGGGTTTGGAAATTAAACGCTTAAGTTTACGATGTCTAGTTTCTGTTCTCTTTGGCAGGAACTTGTGCTAAATTTGATGACTCGTTTATGTTATCCGTTGCTAACTTGGGATTGATTTATTTGTTACAGGTGCATTGTGTTTCGCGACGAAAGTTTTCGTGATCAATTAACCAACGTTGTCATCGAGATGGTGAGTTTTTGGATTTCGGTACATTTGCTTGAATCCGTTTGCTTGATGGTCTGTTTGCCCGACACTACATTTACCAGAAGACCTTCCTATCCGGTATCTATTTACCTGACACTCATTTACTTGTATGCACAATGCCCGACCTTTTTTTTCAATTAACGTGGCCAGTGGCGTAGCCAGGAGGGTGAAGGTATGCCCCCCCCCATGGGCTCAGAAAAAATTGCAAAATGGTATATTTATAGTGGGGGCAGATGAATGCATCGTAGACCCCTAGGTTCAAATTTAGCAATTAATTATTGCCTCGTCTTCAGCGACAAAACGCCGCAAATTTCATCTCAATATCTGCTTTTGTTTTTGAAGCATAAATTTTTAATTTTTTTGGCGAAAGAAAAACATAATTTTTGTGTGATATATAATATAAAAAACTCCATAGGAGAATAACAGTTGAGTTCATTCACATTCTTGTATCTTATTGAGTTGGGAGGCCTACGTAGACCCCTGCGTTTTGGTCCATCTGGTTTTTTGAAGGTCATTGCCCATACTTTTATATTATCTCGAAATAAACTTTCATTTTTCAAAATGGATTCGGGCAAATAGGTGTCAGGTAAATGGATATCGGGTATGTAGGTTATCAGGCGAATGCGGTGTCCGGCCAATGGACTGCCGGGTAAACAGATTCAGGCAAATGTCCAGGAACCATGTTTTTGTTTTACTTATTGCTAATCAACTACAGTCTTTTGGCCGTTGTCGCGTTGGACATCTGGAAATGAAAAAATTACGCTCTGTCACCTCAGCATAGACTATGCATGGATCACCCATTCCCACCTAATGACTAAATCTTCAGCACCATGTTTCCTATTCCATAACTATCACCATCCAGTATATCCTCATATGTCTCTCATTCTGCAATCCTAATAATCAAATCTTCAGCAACATGTTTCCTATTCCATTTCTATCACCGTTCAGCACATTTCTCCCAAATCTCCGCATTAAATTTTCATATTCCTACAATTTACTAGGTCTCCTGCAAGATGATAAAATAGTCCTTTCTGGAAAACTTGATTTAATTTGTGAATCGGTATTAAATTCTAGTACTAATGTCGAAAGATGATTTCAATAATCAATAATTTCAATAATTGCAATAAAAATGCAACCCAGGGGCCTGTAGAGAAATCCCATTGTGAAAATAATACTTGAACTTACCGCGACACGGGATTCTTTCAAATCTAAACGTAAGGCTAGAGCTTCTCTCATGAACACATCTGGGTAATGACTGGCTAAAAAGGCTCTTTCGAGTTCCTCCAATTGCCAACTATTGAAATTAGTCCTGGATCTGCGTCTTTTACTGGATACATCATCTGATAACATAACGCCGTCTGAATCTGAAAAGCAAACATCTACAAAAGCTTATTGGCGGGTTGATAGTGATATCCGTTTAACTTATTTTTATATTCGATTTGGAAATTTATTACATACGAAAAACCTATCATATTACACATCTGAATTTACATTATCTGTAAATTTCGCTATACATATACGATTTAGATGTACCACGAAATGTATCTCTTGTGAGGGAAAGTAGCTCGTATATAATCAAAAACAATAACCAACATGACAACCATTCTTGAACGAAGATAGTCTATTTGAGATGATACGCGGTATTTCGAAAAGCGCGCGACGCCAAATTTCCACCGCTCCGTATGTTGGCGAAAAATCAACGAATTCGGTTTCTTTTTCGATTATACATAAAAAACGCTTTAATTATTTTTTTAATAAACGTTTTCGCATCGCGTAATAATTAAATCTCGAGTACACGCCTAATCCGGATTGTGCAATTTTTTAAAATATGCAAATAAGACGACGCGTGAAAACATGCGAGATATTTAATTACATTGTAAAAGCGTAGAAGATCACGTGTTAAGCGTTTGTCGAGGTGTGAAAGGAGGCGAAAAAAAGTCGAAGAGTTAAAAATCAATTTAAATAATCCACGATGCGGTTTTTTCCATCTCTGTTCTCTTCAAATGCAGTCAGTTTAAATAGGTGTTCATAAATAACATGTTAAAAAACATTAGTTGGTTGTAACGGCTGTCAGAAAGCCTTCGTGTTGATAGGATTAATGATTCCGTTAGTATTTGATAAGATGCCGAAACCACGTCCTTGGAAGTGGCTCTTCGATGAGATATTTTTGTAATTTTTTTCCCTCGCTAAGGATGTGAAAATTTACGTTACGTCTTGTAGTATATTTTGCGTTATGATGTAAAAGTTTTGAAGCAGTTATCCGACGTGGGATATTAATTTCGTTAGCGAGCGTCATATAGACGACGCAAGACGACGAGGAGGTAGATGTAGGCAATAAAACTTCAAATACAAAATATAATAACGAAATGATATTTTGAAAATTGTTTTCTTTATGGTTTCCATGGTGACGGGGACGTTATCTGGTTTCGTCGAGAGCCGAAAAGGATGCCAGAGGAGCGCATCTCCGATGCGAGGGTAAAATAACCAAACAATTTTCTCGTTTATGAATACCCAAAAATGATAGCGTGTTTTTCCGCCCTTACAGCCTTACGAGACCGATATCGGCAACAGTACGAATGTCTAGTTCAGCGAATAATGTAAACTGCGAGAAAACGGCTTTTCTTTGTTGTTTTTCGTTTTTATCTTATCATTATCTGGCCATCTATGTTTCATTTTGCCTTCACCCGCTTCGTCTTGGCTCGACGACAATTCCTATTACTAGTAATTTAGCGAGTTTAGCGAAATATCGTAGCAATAAAATTTTGATTTTACATTTAGACCGTCGCTTTTTTCGCCTTTGATTAATTTCGCGAACGTTTGCTAAATAAGCGGAAAATTTTACGAGAATATCATGACGATTTATGAACGTTAAAGACTCGATCGTTCGATTTGTTATTTTATTGACTGCAATTGTGTTAGATTGCGTGATAAGAAGTTTATCCGAGGGTGAGTGTTGAATGGAGATTTTTTAGCGAGGTTTTCCAACGCAGTTTTTTAGCGTTTTCCTTGAAGTAGAAAGTGGTATTTTTGGGGGGTTTCGAAAAAAATCGATTTCGAAGGGATTTTTTGTGACGATCGCAACTTAGATCGCGTAATTTATTTACTTTGAGTAATTACTAATGAGGTTTGTGAAATTGTTGACGAATTTAGGTTAAAACGGAGCTTTATATTGGAAAAAAAGAAGTAGCTAAGGTATTTCAACAGATTTTGAATTTTATATTGTCGAATTTAGGCAACACCAAGTAGGCTTTGAAGTTGTAAAATGAAGGCAAAAATCTGTAATTTCTGGTATACCTGAAGTTCAACGTCCTTTAATATATTATATTTCACTGGGAGACCAATTTTATATGTGTAAATCCCTTCCCTTGTGTACCTTCGGTTACCAAAATTAGTTTTTTTTCTATACCTTTGCAAAAACCTAGCTCAATCGGAAAAGTGGTTCAGTTTTAGGTTGAAGATCAACGAAAAATGATCGATGAAACATTAGCTTCGCTAGTTGGGAGTTTTGCCCCCAAACCCCTCTCACATTGTTTTGCTATGCTCGCTACCACACACCCCTTTTTTTTCTACTTATAACTCTCAATCGTAATTGATGTAACGAAAATCTTCTCAGCCTTTTGGCTCACACCTAAATCAGAGACTTATGGCAGTTGGCGTAAATTACCGTTATTACGGAAAAGCGAATGGCTGCAAAATTGTTACTAACGTCATTTTACGCGACAATCTTGATAAGTCGCAATAATTACCGTAAGTTTGCATTACTTGCGGTAATCTATGGTAATTTGTCTGTAATTACGGCAATTTACCGGTAATTAATGGTAATTTACCATCAATTTTTGTAATTTACCTGTAATTTTATTCATGTAATTCATCGGTAATTTACCGTCAATTTTTGTAATTTACCAGTAATTTAATTGATGTAATTTACCGGTAATTAACAATGATTTAACCATAATTTGCGGTAATTTACTGGTAATTAATGGTAATTTACCATCAAATTTGTAACCTACTGGTAATTTGATTTATGTAATTTACCGGTAATTTACAATGATTTAACCATAATTTGCGGTAACTTACCGGTAATTTATAGTAATTTACCGGTAATAACGGTAATTCACCTGTAATTTATGGTAATTTACCGTAAATTTTTGTAATTAACCAGTAATTTAGTTTATGTAATTCACCGGTAATTTACAATGATTTAATCATAAATTGCGGTAATTTACCGTAATTTTGTGTATTTTACCATCAATTTACAGTAATTTACTATTTTGCGGTTTTTCGTTTACTTACCATCGACTTTCCGTATTTACGATAATTACCGATAATTTACTACGTTCAAAATTTGACGGAATTCGGTTCGCTCGTTCTGGCGTGATGAGGTCACAAAGAAAATGGCCGTCATATTATGTATAATATACATAATATGACGGCCTTCTAAACTGATCTTTATATATTACATATAGATTAGTTCAGAAACTCAAGAAACTCAAATCAAAAAAAAAATTTGGTGAAGTTTCATGAATTGCGAACGTTATACTTTTAGTTTCCCTGGCTTGATTTAATTCAAAAATTCATCCAAAATAATTACACGCCCGGGAATCAGAAGTCTTACCTATGTATTTCAACCTCTCCCTCACCATGGAGATTTTCTTATCAACAATTATTGTTGAACCCGAAAACCAAAATGGCCTTGAAACGGTTCTCCAGAAAATATTTCGTTCGAATTTTCGAATCACGAGTACTTGGAAATTGGGCATTTAGAGTTGTCATCCGTGATCCCGAAACCAGTTCTTTTTCCAAATTGAGAAATGAACTCCAAAAAAAGAAAATTACAAATTTAGGTAAACTAATGATTTAAAATATATGTTAACCTATAATTACATATAAAGGAATTCCCTCGGATGGCTTTGGCGGGCTCGCACGCATCAGAGATGTATTTTTTTTTACCCTAAGCGCAGAACCCATATAAACAATGAATCTGCGTGACTGTCTAATTAGCCTCGGGCTAGGCGGTTAATGTAAAAAGTCGTAAATCCAGAAACTTCACCTGTCTTATCAGCATTTATTAAAAAGAGCACATCTTAATATCATACGCGTGTAGTAGAATTATGAGTACGTTGAAAAATCTCTCGCTGTTTTTGGTATACGAGTGTTCATACATATCGTCAACAGTTGTACATGCGTCCGTTTACTGTGTAATTAAAAAATTAACTTGGCGGGATGCTTTTGCCTTTTTTTTTCTCTTTTCTTAAAACAAATCGTTATTTATGCGATAAATATTATCGATGTCAGTTTCTACGAATAACAAAGCCATTGTGTGAACTGATAAGGTAGCTAGTGAATCTTGTAAACATGATAATTTTAAATCATACGTGATAATCTAGACAATGAGTAATTGATTATTTCTTTGTATTTAAATGATCTAAATTACGCGGCTAGTTCGCTTTTTAATTAAATAATCACCCTTTATAATGGCCGCGTAATTGGCGTATAGCTTGCGTGTTCAACTAGAGTGACTGCTTTTTTTTCACGTTTTGCCCCTTTTGTATTTTTTTTTTTTATTTGGTATGTTACGCGATGTTCACGGTGGCGTAAAAATAACGCCGAAATGTGGCCTGTACGTGTATTCGTATGTATTCAATAAAACGTACGATAATTATTCGTAATTAATCGTTTGATAATTAAACGCCTCAGAAATGTAAATTTTTGCCTAGGTGCGTGTGTATGAGTATATATTCACGTTTGATTTGACCAAAGGCGTTAACTGGTTTAGTGCACAAGGCTCCAACCTCGAGTCTTTCTATTGTTGCTGTGAAATTGAAATTTATTATAATAGTTGTTATTATTTCTTTTAGCAGATTACTTATCGTTTAATTTATATGGTCTTGTGGTGGAACTCGGGGTGCAGGGGGTGTGGAGTGATGGTCGTTATAAAGCGTACCATGGGCGTAACCTCACTTCGTTCCGAGAGGTGTAACATCAATAACGTTATGAAAAAAAAAAAATCACTCGAAAACTACTCTATTAAGCAGGAGGCGCTATAAAAAAATTAATTTACATGGTTTATTTTCTAAGGTATTCAAGGGGCTTACAATCGAAACCGATTTAATTATTTTCCAACGTTCACAAATAACGCGCTGGTTAACTCGAACTGGTTTTTTACGCGTTCGGATGGCGATGTTAATTAATTATTCATGTGTTTAGGTTTTCGTGCGCGGAGAGAGGGTTGTGATGTGGGATTTTTTTCTAGTTGAAAAAGAAAAAGTTTTGTTCACTTTGGGTGAATTCTCGTGGGGAAATTTTGGAAATGGTAGAGTTGTGGAAGGTTTGTGTTGGTGTTGAGTTCTGATTGGTATTTCTGAATAACTCGGTCTTTAATATTTTCACCGTAATCGATGTAAGGTGAATGTGATTTTTTGGATATGCTTGAATTAGCTTTATTAGGCCCAATTTTAATTCTGTCAAAGAGCTTAAAGAGGGTTTATATGAGACATTATCTAGCAAAAGGGGCAACTTGGACAGATTTGTGAAAATTGATTCAAGGGTACCAGATGATACTACATAAAATTCCCTTCAAAATGAGCCAAAGAGGAATAAGTTTCGTTCATTATTCGCAGAGTTATGAATTTTCAAAGTTTGAACTCCAAAAAGT
>QBDW01003883.1:0-19223 GCA_003261595.1 Maconellicoccus hirsutus
CTCAAATGCTAGATTGACTGGACTATTTAATTGTTCTGGTTTTCTACCTAATAAAATCACTTCTTTGAATTTTGTATGCTCGTCTTACTTTGATAGATAGGTACTTCAGTCGTCTAACTTGGATACTTCAGTCGTCCAATTTGTGAGCTCGCCCCCCCATAAAAAACCTTTCGCGACGTCACTGCTCATTTCGCACAACTTCGAACAATTTTGCCTAATTTTATGCAATTTCAAACAGACTTTTATCAATTTTACACTATTTTACGACATTTTAACAGATTTTCATGACATTTTCTACAAATATCGAACAATTTTAACAATATTTTGACAATTTTGCGTGGTTTTACGTAATTTTAAACAAGTTTTGATCAATTTTAAACTATTTTAACGACATTTGGATAATTTTGCTTGACTTTATGCAACGTTAAATGAGTTTTGATCAATTTCAAAACTAATTTAGCAACATTTTATCAGTTTTTATGCAATTTTGTGCAAATATTGAACAATTACATCAACTTTTAGACAATTTTGCGTGATTTTCTGCAATTTTGAGCGAATTTTGATCAGTTTTGAACTATTTTGACAACATTTTAACTGTTTTTATGCCATTTTGATAAAATGCATGATATTAACGAAATTTTGACAATTTTTCGCAATTCTAGTGCAATTTTAAGCAAATTTTTCATCGATTTAATCGTTTAATACAACTTTATGCAGTTTTGAACAAATACTGAACAACTTTGAACAATTTCAGCAACATTTTGACAGCTTTGTAAAATTTTAAGCAATTTTTAACAATTTAAATAAAATTTAGATAGTTTTTAAAAACTTTTAAGCAAATTTTTCAGCACATTTGAGCTACTTGTACAAATTTTTTTCAATTTTAAGCAAACAAATAGTTATTTAAATAATTTTCCAAGGATGGAGAATGAGTCAAGCGAAGTTTTTGAAAAATAATGACAAATCGTTTCGTGACCAATGACCTGTGATTGGTGAGCATCAAAATGCATTCGAGGTGTGCAAAAACTTCAAGTTAAGGGGATTTTTTTACAAGATTTAAGAAAAAAATCAATTCATATGTCATTTAATCCTTAATCTGCTTCGATAAGTCTCCTTCTCAAACAAATGAAAAATGGGGGGCGATTTCACACCTTCGATCTACCTTTTTTTAACCCAAAAACTAATGATGACGTTTTATTTATTTAATTTATATACTTAGATAACGTTTTGAATATTTTTCCAAGGATTTCGAATCGAGTTTCGGTCACAACTTGATAAAAAAAAAAACTTTGGTTTTAGGTTGAAAAAAAAACGTAAAAAAAGACAAAATATAAACCTTCATGAAACATTACAAAACGTCGTAAAATTATCAACTACTCTAAAAATAATCGCTTCTCATTCTAATATGATAATTCGAAAATAATTGGACTAAAAAGCAAGTAAAATACAAATGTAATTGCTAAATTATGCACGATTTGCGACACTATTGCACAATACGATACAATGTATTCCCCCTTGCTACCACATACATATCTTCCATAACTCCAAAAGGTCAAATTACCCACCCGCCACCTCGCTAATTTTCCACCAATCAACTCCCCTCACGCAGCATCTCGGCTACAAGTTTGCATGTGATTAAAAAAAGAACAAAAATTTTGATAATTTTTGGCATCGCCTCTTCCATTGCATTTATAAATTCAACATGCGTAATTACTCGAGTAAATTCGCAAGAAGGTATTCTCGTATACATAAAAAACGAAAGCAGCCAACAGCTTCATTTGGCGGCGATTATTTATAATTTGTAGGCTTCCCTAAACGACGCGTAATTTTTCGAAAACACATCGTCGTTGGTCAATCGACTCGACGAAATTATTTTTACCTTCGGTAACACGGGCTTTCATGTAAAATTACCCACTTATTTCTATTCGTTCGACTATTTTCAATATTGTCTTCTTCCTCGTTGAAACAATTTCATTTGTTCCCTTTTTACCTCTATTTTCACTTGGCAACCTCAACAAGGTTACTCATCGTGAGCCGGACGTCTTTTAAAGGTAGACACGTGAACTTCCTACCGAAATAATTCTCATTCATTCGCACATTCGTGAAAGCTCGACGCCGCGACGCAGCGCGTAATTACGTCGAAGTATTTATACAGTCGTTCGGCGCCCTTTGCCCTTGCCCCCGCTTCCGCCTATTTTCGCACGCACTTCGAAACGTGTCGAGTCGCGTGAAACCAGATATCGAGCATTATGCAACGCGTTCATTTTGCTTTTTTTTACGACGTGACGCGACGTTGCAACTTTGCGGTGCATATTTTCGAGCTTTAAATTATCATATGAAGACCTACGATTTGAATTTTTCATGATGAAAATTTTTCAGGCGGATTTTTCATTCGTAAAGATGGAAATGCGAAGTATTGGAGCTTGACAAGTGATTGCGTCGCTATCGTATTACTCTGGTGAAAACCAAAAACGAGGTATTCGAGGGTTTTTTAAAAAGAAGGGGAGGGGGATTGAAAAATATAAAAATGTTTGGAAATATTTGAGCTAGTTAAGAAATACACAAATAAACAGTAATCTAAATGAACTTTGTCCCCTTCAATAATGCACTAAAAACATATTTCCAAAATCGAAAGTAATAAAAAAATAAACATATTTTCCAACAATTGACTGCCCCAAATTTCAAAAATTTGAGGAGATAGGGGAATAATGTTGAAACGAAAAATGTGCTCCATCTTTACTCCAACAATTTTCATTTAAACAATTTTTTCATTTATTCTCCCAAAATTAGGATTTCCAAAAAAATATCAAAAATTTAGAGATTGAAGAAAGCTGTTTGAATGAAAAAAGGGCCAAATTCGATTCTCAACAACTTTTGTTTCAATAATTTTCTTACCATGTTCGTCCTTCGAGCATAAAGCAACCTTAAAAGATGAGGGGTTCTCAAAATGTGTTACACGAAAAAATTCCAATAATATACGTAGTATATCATAAAATAATGAAAATTATATCATAGTATGTTGAAATGACCCTTTTAGGTTAAAACAATATTTATCAGATAGATTTGGATTTCCCAAAAATTAGAAAATTTGGGGATACACGAAAACATTTTAGAAGTGAGAATTGTTGAAATTTGAGTAAGAGATATTTTGAGTACGGAAAATTATGTTTATTCAAATTTTAGGCATTTCGAGCCATAAAAATTAAAAAGTTGAAAAAATTTTAAACGTCATAAAAAATAATAAAAAAAAACAAAAATCAAAAAGTCGCAAAAAATGGAAGAAGAAAAAAATTAAAAAAGTCATGGAAATTAAAAAAGTTGAAAAATTTTAAATGTAAAAAATTGAAAAGGTTATAAAGATTAAAATAGTCATAAAAATTAAAAAGTTGAAAAAATTTTAAGTCGTAAAAAATTTTTAAGAAATGAAAAGGAAAATTAAATTTATAAAAAATTAAAAAAGTAAAAAAAATTAAAAATCTCAGAAAATTATTTTAAAATTTCAAAATATAAAAAAATTATTTACATTTTTTTAACAAAACATTTTACAATAAAAAAATTTTAAAGTAAAAATTGAAAGAAACAAAATTTTAAAATATTGATAATTTTGACAATTTTTTAAATAAAATTTTCTGATAAAAAAATTAAAGCATTAAAAAAATGGAAAAAAAATGGAAATGGAAATTACAAAAATTTTACTAAATTTTTACAATTTTTCAAATAGAATTACTAAGGAATATTTTCGAAAAGATTTCAAGAAATAAAAGAAAATAAAAATACCAAATCGAATAACGTTGTCTTTGAATTTCGTAAAATTTCAAGGTCTTCGGAAAAATTCAAAAAACCTTGATAAATACCAAACTCCAAGTTGTAAAATCCTAAAAAGCGACCCCACTCGAAGATTTCCCGTTAAACCAAAATAATTAAAAATTCCGCGCACAACGGGCGAACAAATCCTACAAATTAAGACAAACTCCGTTCAAACCCACATCCCGTCATCGATCTAAAATCGCGTCATAAAATCGCTCGCGTAAATTCGCAATGTACGGATTAAACGAACCATAAAATACGCAACGATTGGGCTACTACGAACGAAATCTCTCATCGTGTAATCCGGGTCACCGCGCGTTTTTTCGTCATTAAAGCTCTAAAAGGAAAATATAATCAAGCGAAAAAAAAATTCATAACTTCGACACGCTCGACATTTAGACGACGTACTGACGTAGCACACGCATACGTATCTCGACGCGAGGCCGAGGGAGTAAACAGCGATATTTACATTACTATAGCACAATAAGCTCGAAAAACTTAGAAAGTTGCGGTTAAACAGGTAAGCTCGTAGACGTACCGGCAACAGCGTGCAAACAGTCCTGAAAAACTTCGACGTTACGTTCGCAGGTGGCTTCGTTAAGGTAAAAATACGTCCTGGCACTAGCCACCTTGTATCTTCTATCGGCGAATTTCTTATCGACGTGAAACTGCGGTAATTCGCCACCGACCGCCGAACCAACTGTAACAAAAATCACGCGTGAAATTTTCCCAAGATCTATTGGCAAATTAATGGTTAAAAATGGATTCGTATAGATCAGGCGCGGATATCGGGACTGCGTCGCGACGCCGGTCATCGTAATTATCGACGCTACGTAAATTACGTTCGTTTGTACGTCGTTAATTAACCAGTAATTTGTTTACCTTCGGCGAAAGCAGCTTTTTTGTCTCGTTTTTCCAATTCAGACATACTAGCTCTGTAAAAATAAAAAAACAAACATAGAATACGTCGAATTATGATACTTTGCTTTTACCTAATTAAAACGTCGCAGTCGATGTCGCCGTCGACGAAATTAGCCGCCAGTTTTCTCGTATTTTAGATAATAAAATCGCATATCGAGCGCAATAAATTCGCTAGAAACGTTAAATTTTACAATCGATGAGTAGGTGGATTTTTTTTGTATTTTTAAGGGAAACGATCCCCTTTTTTTTACAATCTTAAGTGCTTTATAATGAACGACCGATGGATTTAATCTGCGAAATCGATGGCTTAGCTCAGAAAAATCTCATAAAAAGGGAGAATATCCAATACAAAAATAAAAGCCTAAGGTTGTCGAACGAACAAAACCAATTATTTATATTTCAGGTATGAAAAAAATGTAAATTTCCCGTACTTTGATAATTTTTAATGAAATTAACGCCCATTAAAAATATTCGAAAAATTGGCGAGTACTAAAACTAGCAAAAAAAGTGAGATGATCAATCGGCGGTTCAAAATTCGACAAATTACCGTAGACAACATTTTTGAAAATCCCACTATCGACATCACAGCAAAAAATCCTCACGAATCGACACTCCTCTGCCTTTCCGTTTATAGGACCACGTGTGATTAACGATCGTTTTATGCAAATCACCCGAATCTCGCGAACACGAAGGAAATCCCTGTTAATTTTTCAACACGCTGAAAAAAAAACCGGTTCGAGTAGTTCTCCCGACGTCGTTGTGATATTGGCAATAAGGCGCCAAAAAATGGGTAATTGCTCTTAAAACTGACATGTGAAGACGACGATAAGGATTATCGAGACATTTTGAAGGATGATTTGTTAAAGGAATCTACAAGTACTTTTCCGGTCGTCGCCGGAACGAGTCAACGTAACAGCCATTACGGCGCTGTTACAATTAAATGCATCACGTGCATAATTCAAGGTCAATGTCTGTCGACTTGGAAAAATACTCACTCGACTTCACGTTTTTCAGCTTCTTCTTGGCTAATATCTTCCTCGACGGAATAATCGAGAATTGGTTTAACACCGAAGGAACGTAGACGCTGTAAAGTGGGCACGATTTTATATTGATCTTCGCCGGCAACGAAATGACCATAAAATGTAGCTTTCATCAACGACGCGAATAGTTTCTCTCCTATGATCGTTTTACCGAATTTCATTAGCTGCCAAGAAAATAATTAATCGGATTAGATATTTACGGACAAAGTTAGAAAATGGAAACGTTTAATAGCTGAATAATCAATTTCAACGAAAGCATGTTTGAAATCGCAAAACGCGTTGAATATGTTACACCTTACGTGCTTAATGTATTTTCGCGTAGCCATGTTAATTTTTTTTTTTTTTGCAAAATTACTCATACCGGATATTTTGGTAGCGATGGTTGATACCTACCTTCATATTGTTATCGACTAAATACTGAGATGAGCATAATTGGTATACGATATAAGCCCTTAGAACTTCCCATGTTGTTTTACTTTTAAATGCGGCTTCTGGATTAGCGAAACTTAAATCCAGCGGATCTCTGCGAGGTGCTTCAGCTTCGGCTACATGCTTCACAGCTGCGGCACTTGTGATGGTTAATCGGACCGGTGACCAATTGAAAGAGATGATTTTACCGTGGTTTTTCGTTAAATAACAAGTATTGCGATTTTTATGGTATACGTTCGTAATTCCTTTTGGGTCGATTAGTTTCATAAATGCCATAATACGTCGGTAGCGCACGAATAACCAATTTACGATGTGGTAGGTGGAATTTCGTTGTTTAAGGTATCGGTTAAAGAGGATCGATAAAATGGACGAATTGAATGATCGATTTTATATATAAATTAATAATTTATAATAATTTAGACGCGAATTTTATAAATAACTTTACACGACACCTTAACGCAGCGGTAAGCGGAATACTGATTCGGGTGAGTCGGGTTCGGTCAACGTTCGGGCTTTGGCTCTCGTTGCGGATGGATTTCGCTTTCAGTTGCGAGTCGATGAATGTCGATTAGCAAGGCAAATGTGATTCAGTTTAGGAATCCGAGAATGATTCTTTTTGATTTAGGGGACATTTACAACGACGTAGTGAAGTTGAACGAAATTTTATGTTGTTTGTAACTTCATCGTTTTAAATATTGAAGTAAAAAGTTTTTAGGAAATGGTCGATGCGTGAGCTTTTATTTAATTGTTGCAAGCTGCAGCTTGACGTTCGTTTATCTCATCTGTGTTTCTGAAATGTTTCCATCGATGACATACAGTTTTACTTATCACTTATCAGTAGTCCTACTCGCTATATGAAAGACTTGATTTTTTTTTAAACAGACATTCGACGAAGAAAAGACTCAGAGATCAATAATATTATTAATTTGTTAAAACACGAGTTTGATGAATTCACTATCCCACTTCTCATTGTTTATATTACTTTTTAATACCAATAATCCTCACTTCGTGAGATAAGAAACCACTTTAATTGCAGTACTTTCATACTAATCATTATAATCACAAAAGACTTCTATGCTTTTGAAAGGTATAAACATTGAGTTAATTATTTCCAAGTACTTAGTTCTAGTTTGTATTCAATGATTGCAAAAGATTATACCTGAATCTCGGTCATGTTTTTTTTAAAAGAAATACCTACTTAAGTACCTATATTAATTTTCAAGAATTCAAATACTAAAAACAAAAAATAGTTTTTGTCTTGAAAAACAAATGACAATATCTCCCGGTCCTTTTTTTTGCAACAAATAAAATTCATTTCTACAACATATCGTTGAATTTTCCATTTATATTTTTCTCATTTCATTTTAGTTAGGTAATTTAATTTCACGTATGTAATTATAAAAACAAAGAATAGGTATCGCAAAATCGATGATAATAAAATTCTTATTTTAGAAATGCTCCAAATAAAAATTGAAAATAATTATCTGCAATGCCAAATTTATACTCACGGATTGAAAATTAAAATTCTCCTAAAAAATGATAACTTATAAATTCCATTAAGCGGATAAAATTTTATCGGATTAACAATGAAAAAATGATAACAAATGTTTTAAAAATTGAACCAAAATTTATTGCGTAAATATAAATTATAAAAGATGAACAACAAACTATTTCGATTTAATAAATGAAACAAACAAATTCAGAAGTACTTATTTTCGGTATTATTGATTAATCTACAAAGCTTACGGTTTGGTTGCCAAAACCGCTTTATTTTCCATAATTTCCATGTCCACCATGTCCACCTTGAGGGACTCCACCGATACCACCTTGATTAAATCCACCCGGTCCGTATCCTTGTCCGGCGGGATTTTGTCCGAAACCACCACCACCTTGGTGTCCGGTTCCTGCGATGCCACCTTGACCACCAATACCTCCACCGTGACCCTGACCACCGACGCCGCTTCCTCTGTTATATTGAGCAGAGACCATGGCGACGCATACCAAAAGGAAGATGGCCTATGAAAAAAATCGCAACCGGGAATTAATCATTTTGATATTTATAAGAATATCGTAAGAAAAATTTAGAAATTATTTGCAGTTTGAGTAGGTGAATTAAAATAGCATATGTTTCGATTTTTGGTTTTTGGATGAAGAGGCTATGAAAGTTTGTTCTTAGTTGGGTAAGTTTATCATCCCATTACGTAAGTTTAGACAAATAATCCAAAAAACTGAGAACCAGACTAAATGAATAAACAGAATAATTATTTTCTGGATATATTGACCAGTGACCCATGATTAAAAAATTTTTCAATTTTATGCTTATTAAAGTTCTACGCCCTTTTTACAACTCGCGCTGGTTTATTGGCATTTAAGTCATTTATAAATTATCTCATTTCTTTCCCTAGATTCATAGAAATGAGAGGAATTGAAAAATTGGAAAATTTCTTCCAATTACCATTATTTTTTGAAAGAATGATTTAATCGTTATAAATCTTTTGATTATGATGATTCTGATTATGATTACAGAGGATATAATGAGGATGGTATAATTATATTTTATTTGTCTCATGATTTTTAGAAGTGGATTTAAAAAAAAAAAATTTGATACAATAATTCAAAAATTTGACTTGATAAAAAATAATGAGAAAATGGTTTGATTTTGCTTTAAAAATTGGTAAATATTCTTTGCCAACTTTTAATGAAATTTTAGGATGTTTACAAGTGATAAAAAGACGAGGAAAAATGAAAAATCTTCATCTGCGCCAGACAGATTCAATTCTTAAAAATATAGTCTCTAAAATGCGTAAATCAGTAATTTTTTATAAATTGAAAATATTAGTTGAGAATTTTCGACGGTATAAAATTCTCTCAAAAGGTAAAAATGAAGAAATCTAGAACTGCGCTAGACTGCGCCAGAAAGAAAAGGTAGACTACTGTGAAATTAGGATACAATAATATTTAAAAGTTTGAAAACTGAAAATGAGAAAATTCAATATTTCTTGAAAAATTAAGAAAAATTATTAAAAATTGATGGAAATTGATAGCCTACAATAAAAAATGAGAATTTTCTGAAACTTGATGAGATGACAATGATGATAATTGATCAAAAATTAAGAAAAAAAGAAAAAATCTGCGATTGAGCTTGACTGCGCCAGAAAGAATATGCCTGTATACTACTAATAATGAAATAATTTTATATTTCGAAAAGCATACAATAAAAATGGAAACAAAGGCAAACACAATGAGATGCTACTTACGTATTTCATTTTGATTTTTTTTTCAGGTTATACAAAAAGTGTGAAAATAATAGTAAATGCACTCTTACGAATGAGGAAACTGACTGATGATGAACTCGAAGAAATTATCGTTTATATATGCTACCGGTTTTATTTTGAAATTAAACTTGTTTCTGAAAAAAGATGTTACAGATAAGTTTGAAGGTTACACAGAATCTGTTTTCTGATTGGATAATGATTTCCAGATTAGAAATTCACAATTAACCTTCGATACATTACGACTACCAAAGATGAGTTTTGTAAATTATTGATGTTTTTATTTTTATTAACATCTTAAGAGTGCAAAAGTCAAAAATAAGATATCGTTTGTTAATTACTCTTCATTAATATCTTTTTCGTTTAAAGTCGTACCCTATGTGCTAATTTGTTTGTTAAAAGACCACACATAATGTCTTATCAATTTCGCATTACAAGCATGTCATCTGTGAAGAAATGAAAAGAAAGCTTATTTTCTTGTTTGATAACACGAAATATGTGGAAATTTTTCTTTTTTAATATGAAAATTTTATTTTATATTGCGTAAGATTTGGACTTTGGGAGGTACTTTCGATTAATTATTCAAATACATAAGTTCTTTCTTTGTTTTGAAGTACCTACCAATTTATTTGCATAATTTTCATCAAGCATAGGTACATGGATTTTGAAATGATTAAAATGATATGACATTACGACAGCATACTCTAGTACACAAATTCGCCAAATTTCAAAATCCATCACTTCAAAGTTGAAAAATAATCTTGTATGTTTCAATCAAATCCGTCGTAAGTGTTTTTTTTAGCATTAATGAGTTTCCAATGGTCTTTTCAAAGTGCTCACTTTGGGTGACATAATCTACTTGTACATAATTTTTGTAGCATGTGATTACGCATTATCAGAGTTAATTATAATATAGATTGTGTAATTCTTATCTATCTTTCAATTCTAAGATTTTTAGACATTAAGTTTCGAATCATTTGAGTACTTTCGAAAGGTATGTCTCATACCAAAAGATTTCCCTCCTTGTTTCGAAAAGCTTTACATGGTATTTGATGATACTTGAAAATGACACGTTTCCAAGAAATTTGATAAAACTTGTACTCGTTATTTACGACGGAAACTTCCACCAAAATCAGATTATGATTTCGTATTACGTAATAACCCATCTTCGGAAAATCTCAAGCAACATTTCTTAACTTGTTCTAATTGTAAACGCGACCATTGTAATGTATCCGCTGTAAAAAGTATTTAATTATGCGGCCAGGAACCTTCGTTTTTAGGCTCAGTTAATGATCGTTAGGTGTATACAAAATCATTACATATCTTTCTAATCTCACCCACAAAACATTACGAATAATTTCACACTTGAAGATATTTTCGTGGAATCATACAAAATCAGGGAAATCCTGCTAATACTTGATTTCTTTTCTATGAAGGATTCACGTTTTCACATTGAATGAACTTGCACGTAAGGAAGCCGATGAATACATTGTGAACCATGTTATGAATTCTCATTGAAACACCTTTTCCCCCTGGCATAATAGTTTCGTTGGTTTTCCAGAAATACTCGTAATTAAAACTGTTTTAATTTACCTATTAATTTCCGTATAATCGTAGCAAGTAAACAGGATCGCAAGGTCAGTTTTATTTGGTGCATAAAACGAATTAATTAGGTCATTTGGAAAATTTCAAAGTTCAAAGTGAGTAAGCATAATTTTATTGAAGTGTTTTAAGATTTTCCAGTATCAATTGTTGATGTTTAGTAAAAATTGAATGTGTTTACATTATAAGGGTCAATTCGTATCTGATTTGAACCATAGATTTCCCAGTTTATAAAATTTTTTTAGTGGATAATGTTTATCAAATAGGTACAAAATGATTACCAAGTTTATCGCTGATGAGAAGAAAGGAAAAAACAAATGGAAGCAAGTTAGGAAATGTACCTTAATCTATCTCGTAAAATAATCTTGATGGAAAATTGGAAAATTAGAGTAAAATTTGCCATAAATTGGAAGATTATACGTTTCCATTGATTATTAATGAGAAAACGATGAAACAAAACCATATCAGAAAATTTTTGAAAATTCTCAACCCGCATTCTTCCAATTAAGTAGGTAACAAGTAATTAGGTATCTGCTTAATATTTTCAATAATTAGACAATTACCACCAAATAAAAAATACATTTTTTATTTTTGGAAAAGAAACTTGGCTTCCGTTCAAATTTTTTTTGATACTTGGGGGTTTTGCAGATTTTACGCTATACCAGCATATTTTCATCATACTTATTTGTTAATTTTGAGGGGAAAAAACTCTAACGACCGCATTTGTTTGCTAAAAATCATTAATTCATTGATTTTTATGGATATTTAACTTGTTGCTACTCGTATTTACAGTTCGAAAAAATTTATGCAGTGAATTTGGTTAATGTTAATATTGAAGAGCTACTCGTAGTTTATCAACCGGACTTCTTAATTAAATAAATGGATTCAGAAATTCAACTTGATGAAGGTTATCAAAACATTTCAAACCCATACTCATTACAAAGTTTTGGAGAAAAAAAATGCACCTATATTTTTCAAGTGATTTTTGAACTTTAAAAATATTAGGTTCAATAAATCTTCAATTTTCTTTGCCACAGATTTCAAATATACTTTTGAGTAAATCTGCAATGTGCTTATTTCGATATAATTTGACAAAGTGAGCAAGTAAATCTAGGTATATATTCACTAATTAACAACAACCAATTAAGTGATTACGGTTTATCGTATTGCATTTTCTTAAAAATAAAATCGTTAATATGTTTAGTTAATGAACTATAACTTTTTCACTTTCATCAACCTCTTAATTTTGCGCAGTTCTTTGAATTAATCGCCAAACAATCCAATTATTATTAAAAAAGTATTTGGTAAGTTCAAAGATGAGATGAATGGAAAAATTTTAGAAGAGTTTATTGGACTCGCTTCAAAAATAGGTATAGAGTTGCGCTAGACTGCGCTAGAAGGTACATTATCTATCTACTGGTAGGTAACTAACCAAAGAATAATGAAATGAACTTTGGCAAAATTTAAAAATAGTGGGCAACTATAAAGGTTTTATTTCTCAGATAAAACAAAAATTTCATTAAAAAATTTGTTGAAATTCTGAATTTGAAGAAAACTTTTATGGTTTTGTCTTTACCATACCCAAACGTGGATAATTTGTAGCTATGAATTAATCAATCTGAAAAGAATTGGTTTGACCTTTGGGACCTCATTTCAGAGTCAATAGTCCACTAAAATATTGTTATAATTTTGACATTTTCATATTGGCTATGGCACACAAAATCAAAAATCGTCACAAAAAGAAAAAATTGTCATGAAAAGGTGTTACAAAAAAGCATCACACGGTTGTCATAATAACCGTTGCCATGGCAACATGCCATGCTCATGAATAATGGTCTTGATATTTTCATGTCACGATAACATGCCATAGATGCCAGGTCATTGTTATGGTGACATATCAACCCTTTTATTATTTGCTATTAATTATTAAATATGAAAAAAAATTCAACATTCTACCATTTCTCAGTGTAAACTTGGCCTAAAACAAGCTTCATTTGTGACGTCATCGTTCGATAATAGAGAAAAGAAAATAATGTTCATTTTTGAATCATTCGTTCATTTCTCTGTCATTCTCCAACGACCGAATTACGATAAGACGACAAACCTATTTTAACCCTTTTATTAAGATAACAGGAAATGCAAAAATTTGTTTATAAATGAAGAATTAAATGCTCTTTTGTTAAGGGTAAGTAATTCTAAATACTTATTTACTAGCCAAGTACCTAGTATTAATCATATAGCTTCCTTAATTCCCTCGTCAAGAGTTGTGTGTTATCATAATTCCATAATCTAATTACTCACGATTATTATTAACCGATGAATAATGACGGTCGAACTGACGTTTATGGGTGTGAATTTTATCCTTTAGTTGTTTCCGTCTGGTTACAGGATGTGATAGAAACGGAGTTGATAGCGGTACCGTGACTTATTGTGTTCGTTTTAAGTGTTTCGTGAAGGTAAAGGATGTCATCTTCGGTTACCTGTTCGGGTAAGTAAGAATAACACCATATTTATTCGAAAAAATTCTAATTATATAATATCTATTTAGAAATTCGAGTCTAAGGCTCACCAATGGAATGTGAATTGAAAGCCAAAAAAATGGTAGCAACTCTACAATCTCGTAAAGAAGCTTTGGAATCCAAACTTCGCGAGAAAACGGCAGAATTGAAGAAGTTATGTATCCAAGAAGCCGAATTGACCGGAGCTTTGCCGCCAGAAACACCCGTAGAACCAGGCGAAAGTCCGCCTGTATTTAGACGTAGAGTTGGTACCTCGTTTGCTTATCCGGAAAACTTAATCAATAAATTGAAATCCAAAGAAGAAGAATCTCTGGCGAAATTAGAATTAGAATGTAAAATACAAACAAGTATCGCCGAAGCTGCCCTGGGACTTGCTAACGATGGCAACGCTAGTAAATCCATCAGGAGGAAGCATAGGTTAATGTACCAACAAAGTCAGCGCCGTTTGGTGGAACTCGAAACCAGGTTAAATGTACTACGACAAAGTGTTAAAAGCACTAATCAACTCAAACAAAGGAAAAAACCTCGGCCCCCTTTAACAGAATTGGACTGCGTCGATGGACCGGAAGTTGGCGAAGAGGTTGATACTCACTTTAAACATTCGTATAACGACGATCCCGGTGTTTTATCAACTTTAAATAGAGATATATTGAGGAATGGACAATTTTATAACAGCTTTGGTAAATCTCACAATTACCCTGGGTATTCGCATCCAAATAATTTGAATAAAAATTGGAATCGTAATCAACAATATCGTCGAAGCGTAGAAAGATCTCGTCATAATTCAGGATGCTACGACACAGAAAATACCAATTGGCTCGAAGACAGTAATATGTGGCGGAATACCGCTCCCGTTGGGTATTTTTCTAATCAATGCTACACCACGTTACCTAACGAGAGTCCAACTAGAATTAAATCTCGATATGGCAGCCTTGACCGGAGATATAAAAATGCAAATAATTGCGAGTTCACGGAGGAGTTCCCAAGATATCAGAGTTCATCTCACGTTACTCCATCACCTCCTGCCTGCACACCCATTCAACATTCCGAGCCTTTGCGACCACCTAGCTTCCATCCCTCTCCGGACTCTTCCTTGGCAAATGTTGTTCTATTACCAAATCAAACGTACCCGGAAAATAGTCTGATGAGGACACAATCTCTGGGTAATGTTGAACATTCTCGTAAAAGTTTAGATACTCATTCTTTACAAGAAAAAGTCCAAGAAACATTCCAATCTAATACCTTGGGTAGAAAAACGCGAGAAAAAGAATGGAGAGAGACATCTTTAGACACGGATTGTTATGAAAGGCGAAGTCGTACTCCGCCGCTTCACCCTAGAGCTTCCAAAGTACCCGAGTCGCCTGTTCCTCAAAGGCCTTACTCTCGACGAAGTACTAGAACCCCGCCTCCACCTCCTTTGCCACCTCTTCCTCATTGTTCTGCCCCTTCAACTCCACCACCACCTCCTTTACCCGCACAGTGTAAATCTCCTGTGAAATCTCCTACGTTGATCGAATCAACTGTACCATTTGAATCACCAAAGAATCATACCGTTGTTGAGGTTGGCAAGTGGCAACCATATCGTGAGGTTACTAAGCCTTTTGAGATGAGCGATTTTTACAAGTACAGTACAAAATTCAGAAAAAATGCGCCCACTGATTCAAAACAAGATCATCACACATTACCTCAAAATCGGAATATTCCCTGTAGGCAACAATTCGTTGAGAATACTCATGGGATGCATAGAAGCCATGAAGACATAAATAAAAATAATTTCAATGAGAATCAGTTCTTTGATTCTAAACCTCTTAATAACGTTACTTATCGAAAACACCGTCCATTAACAATGATGGTTAGTGATAACAATGGTAATTGTGCTGCGATTAAATCATGGCATAATGATGACTCCTGAATTGTTGAGTTGTGCTTTTTTATTCTTGACATTTTTTACGGCTAAAATTTTTACCAGTGATCTAATTTCGACAATAAATGGGACCAATTATGTGTTCTTTATTTTGTAACGATTTGCCTTATTATTGTGAAACATTTTTTATTAGTACTAAGTATATGATTTCTATCCATGTTATTACGAAAGTAACTTTCGTTTTAGTTAAAGAGTTTTGTATTTTTTTATGTCCATGTTGATTGTCCAATTTCACTTACCGTTTAGGCGATTATTTTATTCTAGGAAGTCATGTTAATTAATTACGATATTCTGTGAATTCAATAATGAAATGCTCGTATTTGTAAATTTTTTATATGCATTTTTTTGTAAATAAACACCTCAATTTTTTTTGTGTTGGTACATTTCTTATGAGATGAATTTTTCTAAAAATATTCCGCATGACATTCTTTCCAGTTTCTTCTACGAAACTCCACAACATCGATAAACCATTTCTTATAATTGTTGAATAATGACCAAGAAGTATTAGTATGAGAACATGAAAATGACGAGTCAACATTATCGTAACCTTGAGCTATGGTGTCTAGATCATCATAACTTATAGGATAGTTATCCTGCGCTGTTCTTATCTCGTTATCCCGATAAAATGAGTTTGGATTGTAACTGCTTTCTGTATCAGAATCTCGGATTAAATTGCTATATTTGATCAAATTTGCTTCTTTCAAACTACTGCAATAACATTGGTTAAATTTGACAGGCGATTTCTGCTGAGGAGGTTTTGATGTAGATGCCGAAGAATGCATTGATACTACTTGTGATCTTTTTTGAACAGCTGTTGGTTTTTTCATGGGAAAAGAATCAAAACAGTTTCTATGTCGATTCAAATTCCAGTGAGATGGTGGAGGAGAGAACATTCTGTGAAAAAAATTGCAAAAGTGTTACCACTCGCGGACGGTAGGACTCGAACCTACGCTCCCAGAGGGAATCTGATTTCTAGTCAGACGCCTTAACCACTCGGCCACGACCGCATCAACTGTGAGGGTGCGTTTTCTGAATACATAAACCATCATAAAAATTAAATTGATATTTCAAAAATTCTAAAGTTGGGGCATATATTACTTGATATAATCACATCGGTTGCTAGTGTTGCAACGTCGCTCATTACCTGATGATGCTGCGATTAGGATATTTCAAGATTTCTTATCTGATTTAGGTTCGAAATTATAATTGAACGGTGAGTAGTATTGTGCTTTGATTGAATAGTCATTAGAAAAATTAGAATGAGACAATTTATCATAATGGAATTTCTCAAAGAATGAGTTTTGAGTTATTATTTTCAATTTTCGCGTATTTAATGTCATGGAAACGTAATCAAAATTGAAATCAGTGATGTCAACGCCAAACAAAAAACAAAACGTTACGTTTAATGGTCGCTTGTTTTCGCAACACTGAAAACATGATTTTTTCATGTTTCTTGGTTTTTCTTTAATTGTCACCAGAAAAACAGAAAAAAAGATGCTATTTTGAAATATTTATTTTATAAATAAAATAATAAAACTATAAATAAATGTTATTTCAATGTCCAAATTGGGAAGGCGTCAAACGACCGCCATCACGTAATAAAAATGTGATGTAGTGTTACCATCAATTATTAGTTTAGCTAATTATATTTTTTAAATAATAAAATTCGTTATTTATTTTTGTTTACAGTTTAGTTCTTTCTTCTTTGTGTTTATGTGATGAACGGTTCTATGTCAAACGGCCGCCACCGCCACGACAAACAACCGCCATCACGTAATAAAAACGTGATGTAGTGTACCAATGACAGTGTAATACCATCCACAGTTGGTCAAGTCGAAGCGTCAATTGATCACATTTTTAAAATTTGATAATTTAAATTGCAATTTTCAGAGAAAATTAAGCAATAAACTTGAAACCTATAAAAGAAAATGGTAGAAAATAGAATTATCTTTCAAATAATTACAACTTCGAGACATGTACTCATTCAAGAATTGTTGTTTCTGGAAATTTGATCGTTTTGTTTCTACTTTCAGACAATTAATATTATACAAACTGGGGATGATGTATGCAGTACTGTATCTTGCGAACATTGTATACTCAACATTTTAGTTAGCACGTGGTTTAAATACCGCGAAGTATTCACGTTTTTAATACTGTAAGATTTTTCGTATCATTTGTTGTTACTTTAAGCAGAATAATTTTTCTGGTATTCATTTTCAAACTGTTTACAAATTACAGTAAATTCACTTATTATATCAAATTTTTTTAATTGATTTTGGTTTGTTAATTATGATTATCCGTGTTTCGTTCCTAACACCTTTTTACAATTAAGTTGAATTTTCAGGTGATAACCAAAAGAAGAAATATGAGTTACGAGAGTCGCGCAGGTAAGAAATAAACTCGTCGTTATCGTGAAATTGCATTATTCTTAATTGGATTCGCATTCTAGTTCCAAACGACATGGCTATGAAAATGCTATGGCAGAATAATTCATATTTGTCTCCTGATTCTGGTATTCAAAGTGGCGTGATTACTCAAACCCCTTCGATTGTTGGAAATGACGAGGAAATGGAACGAGATCAAATTTTGTTTGATCTCGATCAAGGTTTTCGGGGCCAGCCAACTGCCGTTCAACAACTGTCCGAACCGAGTCAAATGTTGAAGCACGCTGTCGTCAACTTAATCAATTATCAGGTAATTACGGCATGAATATTTTCGTACGTTGGTTATTCCATTATAAATATTAAGCCATCTTTTACTCATAGGATGATGCCGATTTAGCCACTAGAGCTATCCCGGAATTGATTAAGTTGCTGAACGACGAGGATCAAGTTGTTGTTTCGCAGGCGGCAACAATGGTTCATCAATTATCTAAGAAAGAAGCATCACGTCATGCCATCATGAATAGCCCTCAGGTAGAGTATCGACATATTGCGCTAAATTTCCGACTTACTTTTGTAAACAAATGAGAAATTCATATTTTAAATCTATCAGATGGTCGCAGCACTAGTTAGAGCCATATCCAACTGCAATGATTTAGAAACAACGAAAGGTGCGGTAGGTACTTTACACAATTTATCTCATCATCGTCAAGGACTCTTGGCCATCTTCAAAAGCGGTGGAATTCCCGCTTTGGTGAAATTACTGAGGTATGGAAAATCTTGAATGAATTGACCGATAAAAGTCGACAATTTTAGTTGGTTTTGTATTTTAAAGTTCTTCCGTTGAGACCGTGCTGTATTACGCCATTACCACTCTACATAATTTACTGTTGCATCAAGAAGGTTCGAAAATGGCAGTGCGTATAGCGGGTGGTCTTCAAAAAATGGTTGTTTTATTGCAAAGAAATAACGTAAAATTTCTTACCATCGTCACGGATTGCTTGCAAATCCTAGCTTATGGTAATCAAGAATCAAAATTGATTATATTAGCTTCGCAAGGACCTGCGGAATTGGTTCGAATTTTACGTTCTCACGATTACGAGAAACTTTTGTGGACAACGTCAGGGTTCTCAAAGGTTCGTACATAACTACGTTGATTTTTTAGTGAAAATAATCTAAGAAGATTTTCATTCAAATACGATTAATTTTCAGTTCTTTCTGTGTGCTCGAGTAATAAACCAGCAATCGTGGAAGCCGGTGGAATGCAAGCATTAGCCATGCATCTAAATAATCCGAGCCAACGTTTAGTGCAAAACGTTTTATGGACT
>QBDW01003894.1:0-12717 GCA_003261595.1 Maconellicoccus hirsutus
TACCCCACACAATTAGGCTAAAAAGTCATTGAAAATCCCCTACTTTGCAGGGCCACAGCTCGAAAACAACATCAGCGAACTCCACTTTTTTTTACATAATTTGTGGAGAATTTAGTGGGCTTCAATTTTGAATCAAGTTACTTTTTTCATTATTAGTTTTCGTAACGCTAGAGACGAAAAACTGTGCTCTACGGAACTAGGCTAAAAAATAATCAAATCCCTTCTTCTTTGCAACGCCACAGCTCGGAAGCTAAGTAAGCAATCTAATTTCTTTGTAATGGAATTTGTAGAGAATTTGGTCATCTTTAATTTCAGTTATTATACATTTTCACGAAAAACCATTTTTTCCCGTGGTTACAGGTTAAAAAACTAAATTTATGCGAATTTTGTCAAAAATTCACGAAAAATGCTCCTTTTTCAATCGCACGTAGCTCGGAATCTAAGCCAGTTACATCAACTCTTAATATATGCATTTTGTAGAGAATTTAGTGGGTTTCAATTTTGAACAAAACTATATTTTTGATAAAACCAGTTTTCACCAAGATATAAGCGAAAAACCAATTTTAGGGGGCTTAGATCCACAAAAAAGGGAACTTGCAAACATGACATCTGTTCCCGAGTGAAGTATGTTGTAAAGAGTATCGAATACTAGGTATATACCAAAATTCAACTTATCATCTCATTTTGCAAGCTCAAATGCTAGATTGACTGGACTATTTAATTGTTCTGGTTTTCTACCTAATAAAATCACTTCTTTGAATTTTGTATGCTCGTCTTACTTTGATAGATAGGTACTTCAGTCGTCTAACTTGGATACTTCAGTCGTCCAATTTGTGAGCTCGCCCCCCCATAAAAAACCTTTCGCGACGTCACTGGTTATGTATTATAAATGGAAAAAAAGGAATGTGCAGTAGCAAGTGTGTTTGGGGGCCAAGCCCCCAACCAGCGAAGCTAGTGTAGATAATATGGCGGTACAATACACGGGGTATCTTCAAGAACACATCTCGATGGACATTTAATTAGGAGAAGTTGAACATTCGAAGCTGCTCAAAATTCCGTACATTTCAAGTACCCACATGACTACTTCGATGAAATCTCAATTTTGACCGAAATTAGGGCGCAGGAGCCCCGTAAAGGAGGCGAAAAATATAAAATTCCAGATATACCGCGTGACATATCGATTTCTACATTTTCGAGGTCACTGATTACGAATCCGAGGTTATTTACTTAATTAGGATGAAATTCACGCCATCGCTTCGTCGAATGACCAGCAAAAAGCGAAAAAAATAGGTGAAAAAGTACGGAATAAATATGCTGTCGAAATAAAACAACAACGATCTACGTCACAGTTCAAAAGACTCTTACTGTGGTACACCATAAAGACCATGAACCGTGTTAATATCGCGTGACAGAAAAAAAAATCTACTCAAAGAAAAAGCTAAACGATAACGGAAAAAATTATCAAAGCCATTGCGAGTAAAAGCTTCGGTGTAACAATCTCTTCAGGACCTCCAAGACGACTCGTTTTCGAAACACCCATCAATAAACTCCAAACGGACGCAAAACCGTAACGCAAGGAGGTCCCATTTAAAACACAGGAATAAAGAAATGAAACATAAGAAACATGCATCAAAGATAATTACAAGCGATCTAGATACATGCGTTTTAGATCGATTCGTGCTCTGGTATCTCTTACGTTATAGAGAGCTCCTAAAGAAGACGGACCGTCAATAACATCTTCTTTATGTCTCGGCCATTCGAATACCTACATGAAAAATTACAATTTTTCAACATGAGAAATTTACTCGAATGGACACGAGGTCAAAAGTCGACCAGTACATAAGCCGATTTGAATATGCGTTGCATCTCTTGATCAACTCTCTTACTTCTCGCGCACTTGTATTACTCGTGAAAAATAAAACCGAACGATCGATCTTAAGCGCGAGTAAAAAAAAAAACAGCGAAGAAAACACCGTACTTGATCTCGAATATGATCCATTAAGGTATGCGCCATTTGTGCCACTTTCGGATACGGATCGACTTCCAAAGATGCCAAACCTTGCCATATTTTCGTATAAAAACTACCATAACTGACCGTCGGAAGACTAGCGCTACCTGTAAAATACATTTCACGTGATTAAATTTCACAAAAACTATCCCCGGTGATCAAAATTTAAATATGCGAACGATCACGCGAAACGACGGCAAGTACGTAGCGCAATTGTTAGAATATTAAAGAAGCGTTGACTCGGGAATAAATATCGGAGCATTTCGATGATTAGCTTACTCCCTGAACTGATCGAAGACGATGATGAAACACGTTTCAACCTTTCAGGATACGAATCACGTTCCACTTGATTGGTATTATTTTCCAGTGAATTATTATCCGCGTAGTAACCGGTGAATGTGATTTTGATTCGTTCTCTGGATAAGTTACGCTTTAACGTGTTCATTACCGATGGAATTTGAACGATTTGTTCTGCAAAGATATTTATCGTGCATTTTTAGTCGTGCTTAATTTACGAACAGCTCAAAAGAATATTCGAATACGTTGAAAATGCTCGAAACGAGGCTTATTCCATGATGGCCGAATTTTCCAATGTATTTTTCGAATAAAATGCCAAAATAAATAGTCTACAGTCCAAACAGCAAGAAGTGCTCTAGAAACAGGATTTAGCTTGCATTTTTGGTAGACAAAAAAACCAATTACCGAGTTTTTCCTCGAAAGTGATCTCGAGATGTATCAAAATAGGTTAAAATTCTATAAGAAAATCAAAAATTCGGATAAATTATTTTTTTGGGTCAATTTTCAGCAAATACAAACTCTAATTCAAGTTTGAAATTCTCAAAAATTGCTCAAAAAAAATTTCATCACGATTTTCAGATTTTTCGAAAAATTCTAACTCAATGTTATGTATTGCAAGACAATTTTCAAAAACACAAGAACTCACTCAAATCAGAAAGTTGACTCAAATCTAAACGTAATATGCTCAAAATCGACCCAAAAAAAGTTTAACGTTCTTTCAAAGACACTAAAGACTGCTTGAAAATCGCTAATTCCAGTTTAGTCGATAATAATTAATAACCCAAAAATAAACACCTCCGTGATAACTTCATCTTCCGTTTTCTATCTCTCCTAAACGTCAACAATTCGCAGAAAGCTTCAAAAACACTAACACACGTTACAAAAACGCTTTAAATACGCGACACCAAAAGGCATTCGTATTAAATGGCTCAAAACAGGTAAACGAGGTTCTTGCGAAGAAACCCAGACAAAATCTACGATGTACATGTTAATACAAACCACAGACTGGAGGTTAATTAGCAAAAATATACCTTGAGGACTCATCGGCAACGTAGCTTTCATCTCTTGGGTGGCAACAGAGAGGAAAGAATTCTCAAACGCCATTATCACCCATTGCAACGCGTTGACTAATTCCTGCGAAATACAAAGTAGTCACGTATTCATCTCATCGCCGCCATTTTTCATCATCTTACGTACTTCTCTGACCAGGAAGCTCATATCTTGTGAGACGACGTTGATCAACATCATGGAAACGCTTTGATCGATATTTGTCGCATGCTTGCTGCGTTCCATTTCCGTATTCATGAAGGTACCCAAAGCGTATACAGCTGCTGCTCGAACCTACACGAGTAAATGCCTCGTTTAGCGGTTATATTCTCGATAACGCGGTCAATCGTTGATAATGTAAAAATCGCGTACTTCAGGTTCGTCGCTTTTCAACAAAGCGAATAATTTCTCATGGGCCGAATCGCGTACACCGCACCATCTCGCTTTATCATATCGTTCCCATAATTTAGCCAGGCAAATGATTGTCCATAATTTCAATTGCAAATTCGCGTCGTTGATTTGTTCCAAACAAACAGATACCAGGTTCTCTTGCATGGCTAATTCCTGCCCTGGCAGGTAGTCTTTCACTATCACAGTCATCGCGAACGCGGCTATAGTCTTATGATCACTCTGGAAAAAGAGCCTGTTAAACCGAGCAATTCGATGAAGCTGCATAACGTCTCGTTTACCTGAACCGTTTGATCTTGTAATATTTGTAAAAAATACTTGTACCCGTTATCTCGTACAAGATCCACTTGGCACGACTGTAAAAACCACGATAAATAAATCATCGAAATTTCAAAAATTCCGAGATAATCTCACTTACGCTATCTACGGCTAAGATCTTAGCCCAAATGAACACTAAAAGGTGTCTCAATTCTCTAGCAGAGCTTTGCAGTAGCTTCAACATGTATGGGAAGATACCAACGGACAGAGCTAAATTTACCGCCCATGCTCCCAGATCCAAGAACCGGCTAAGTAACTCCAAAGCTCTTAGTCTATGCACTTGGCTGAGTAAAACCTATTCGAGATACATATTACAACGCAATTCTTGCTAGTTTCATCTGGACGACGTACTTGTAAAACAATTGGCAGTTGTTCAGGTGGATTCCGCTGATCGGAGCCCATCTCGAGCCAAACCTCAAAAGCGGTAAGTTGCTCTTCGAAGAATGGCGAATGGCGATAATTATCTTCGCTTTCTAATACCGCGGGTAACTGAGAAAGACATAAATCCAACGATAGATCCCACGCTTGCCACATGGGATGCTGAAAGGTGGACGGTAACTTCGGACAGGAGACCGGCGTACAATCGTACGATCGCATTATCCGCTCCGCTAACAAGTAATTTCGAAATAAGCTCGCGACCAAGAGATCTTGGCGGAATAATTTCTGAAACAAGTCTACAAACAAGCAAATGATCAATGTCGTTATTCGTTCGGGAGTAAAATAGCTTTAAAAGCCGTTAAGACGATTAGTACAAAGAATTGTGGAATCTTAAAACGGAAATATCCTAAAAATACCAAATAAACTGAAATCATTTGAATTCGCAACAGCGACGGATTCCGAAGAAAAAAATTCCCAACAAAGTAGATATTTTTTCATGCTTCCTATTTTGGTTAATTGGAACACAAATTATTCCATATCAACTTGGTCGGCTGCAATTTACCGGTGGTTTCTTTTACATACGTTTTTCCCATTAATACGACTTTCGTTTCAATCAAAGTCGACACTCTCGAAAAATTATCTCATCAAATTACCCACTTTTCATGTTACCACCTAAAATGTATACTTCAGAATTCGTCGTTATATTTTCTGAACACCCTGTACTCGAATTATTCGCTCCTCAACACTTATCGGTTAATTCCTTAATCGTACTTTTTGCTATCTTAAGGTAGATTTACTTATTTAATTGGTTAGTTACGCAAGGAAAATATTCGGGCAATACAATTAAACATAGAGAACTAGACCGGCCATGAAAAGCCTTGATTTTCCCAATGATATGGAAAAATCCGGCCATAACGTTCGGTTGGTTACGACACGAGATATTTGAAAATAAAAACTAAAACGCATATAATTACACTTACATTAAGTAAATGATCACGGCGCATCACAGCGCCTTCCATTTTTTTCAAGTTCAAATAATCAGACAAAAAATCACGCACATTAAGTTCATTCGAAAAGCTCGCAAAATTGCACTAACGCAATCAGCGTAAGCGATTTAAATTAAACGGTCTCGGGAAACCTGTCAATACGCCGGGACCAATTCGAAGAAAAAAGAAAACACCAACGAAACATAAATACAGATGACCGGAAAAATGTTTCGTATAAAATAACATTTTACCTGTAGCAAACGAGCATCGGTCGATCGTATCGATTACCCATACCGTTCTGAAAAATACCACATATAAATTTACCAATGAAGGTTTTTTTTTTTTTTTGATAAAAACATTAATAGACCTTTGAGGTCTCTTCAATAAAGAAGGGTATTAAAACGATTAACATATTGCTGCAAGCGACGCTATAAAAGCCTGGAAAATTACACGATGATTAAAGAGTCAACTACACGTGCGGCCGATGGTTAACTAACGAGGTGATTTTACATGTTCCTTATACCTCGAGGTAAAATATTCCAAGCTATTGTATCGGTTATAGCGGTAAATATCCAATTTAGTTCACCGAGCATAGTTCTTCTGTCGTTTAATTGGCCTGGTATTCTGAAAATGAAATCAATTAACTTCCAGAACCGACGCAAAAAAATTCACCAGCTTACTTGTCAATTAAGTCTAACGTTATACTAGGAACTAGTTTCGACGAATCTTGCATAACAAACCTGAGAAAAAGAAAACAATTCGAATAAAAGCGATAAAAATTGCAAATATTCAATACCGGTATTACCATCTTAGAGCAATTTTGATAGGAGTAGTTAAACATGACGTAAAAATATCGGCAGGCAGATCCGGATTCATTGGTAAAATCTGATCGGCGCTACAAGCTGCTAATTGTATACAATTCTTAAAACTAGGAGTGGATCCGGAATGAGAATTTTGACCAGAAGCTTGCTGGAAGTGCAAAAAATACTTAATTTTTCACAACGTCTAAAATAGCGTAACGTATAAAAAACGAAAATACTTCGAATTCTTTTTCGTGTTGTTCGGCGAATTGCTTAAATAGATCAACGATAACGCCAGCATTCGAACAGTCATATACATAAATTGAAGGAGCACCCATCCACGTTTGAAGATCGTAAATTGATAAAGGGATATATTGCGTATATGTCTGGAAAGATTACAATACCATTTGACATTTTGAAAAAAATCACTAAGATAAGAAATTTGCACAGAACGCATACAAAATCGATACGCTTATCGGCTTATCGATAAGCAATTCAAAGTGGCACTCAGGTGATAGAATCTTACCCGATTAAAAACCCATATTTCTCCATTTGACGTAGGTTTCGGCACACCGTGCCCGTTGTAATGGAAAAGAACACGTTCTTCTTTTGCATTCCGCCGAAGCGATGTACACAGTTTTTTGATTTCGTCAACAGTCGGGTCTAAACTTTGCTTATAACGTGCTCGAGGCTGCCATCTTTCGTACTGTTTTTGTAAATTTTGGCCCACCATTTCTAAAGCTTTTTGAGGACTCATCGATAGAGGATCTGGAAAAGGCAAAAATTACCATACAAATTCCAGTTCCAGATAACTCGATACGTACCTATCCAACATTCTAGTCTGGCACAAGGTTGCGTCTTCACGATATCCGGTGGATCTACGCCGACATTTAAACACACCACTAACGCAACGCTTACTGTCTTCATCTGAAACCGAAAGATCATTAGGTTATGTACCAAAGTCAAATTCATAAAGAGAATCTACACGATGAAAAAAACACTTACTCGTTCCTTCATGCGCCATGATTGCGCTACGATTTCTGTACCTTTAATCGATTCCAAATGACGTTTCTTCACGAAGGACAACGGTAGATTCCAACCTTCCAAAGACGAGTGTTCGCTCAACGTGCAATCATTATGAGGCGTTATGGCCATTTTTCAAACTGATAAGCGTATTTCACCGAGCGCATGGTACCATCACACAATTGAGAACAGATGCACACTGAAGTATGCAAAGATGCAACTTATAATTGTTGAGCGAAAATTTACAAACACCACGAAAACACTATATCTAGAAATTATCAAATCTGCGTTTCAATAACGTTAATTGGAAGTAATAATTCATTAAGTTGATTAGTTTACTTTTAAATTTAGAATGTTTGTTTATATATTACCTCCGCTTCGGCTCAGTAGTGTTTCCAAGAAGATAAAATTCTTTCTCTTCTGAAATTTTCAATGATCGAATTTCACGTCGTGTTTTCGCTTCTGTTTCCAACGTTGAAGAGGATTGATTACTTCAATCCATGATTCATCACACATACAATAAACTAAATCTAAACTTATTATGTAGATATATTCACCGAAAAATGGACATAATTAAGAATCTAAAAAATGAGTGGGGGTATAAAAAGAGAAATTCAATTTGTGAATTTTTACCTGAGAAAACTGTAACGTCGCGTTGGAATGTTTCGTTTTAATATTTTCGCGTTTTTTCTTCAAATTTGCGGAAAAAATTATCCATAACATTTTCTACTTTTACAAAATTTCGTATTTTTACACGTGAAAATAAGAAAACCATTATTATCGCCATTATTGGTAAAATGTTTTATTTAGCAGGACGAGGCAAGTAAAGACGTATTGATCTGAGGAGAGAATAACGTGTACTTTGTAGAACAATGAAATGTTGTACTGCACATAGGCGTCAATGGTAAAAGTTTTACTGTATACAGATATCATGGTGAAACAAGTAATGTTTCTTTTGGCGCTAGCTATCGGATAGTTTTTGAACTTTGTACTCTGCTACGAGAGTACAGAAGAAATAGATAGCGCTAAAGAAACGCTACTCGTTCTACAGTGACGTCTGTGTGCAGTAGAACGTTTCATTAACTGAAACGAAACACCTTCTGTTTTACGTTGACTTTTGCATACAGTAGAACTGTTAATAGCAACGTCTGTGTACAGTGAAATCGAGATTGAAAATTAGCATACGAGTAACCGAGCAGTTTTAATTACTCATTTCTCAAATTTTTATGATGATACTTTTGAAAAAATTCCTCATTTCTACCAAATCGAACACGCATCAAAGGGAGAATAAAATAAAACACAATAAAATAATTTTTTATCGTTACAAAAATATTACAAACAAAATACTTCGATATAAAAATTTCTAAATTAACATCACGTCGACTCGAGCTACAGCAATGGTAAAAACTTGCATATCCTTAAGATTTAGGTACATCATATAATACAATTTAAACACTTCAACTAACTTCGATCTAGTCTCGATATGGTCTCAAGTAGACTTACCGATACCAAAATATCGGTCACCGAAGCAACAAAATAACTACATACAGTACGTAAGTAATCTTAAACGACGTATACACATTAACACATGTACGTACGTCAAATTACGCTAATTTTACGTATCTACAACAAACCATTATGTTCAACCACTCTTATAACACCCTTCGCAAAAACAATCAAATCCGAATGACTAGAGAAAAAATATCCATCGCCGAAGACGTCCGGTAGCTCGATGCTCTCGACTCGCATAATTCAATTTTATACTCTTTTAGGTTCCATGGCAACGGAGATAAATTCTTCGGCTATTTCGCGATCCAAACCGGTATAGGTTTTGTCGATATCTTCTTCCGTGACAGTACTGTCACTTTTCTTTCTACACCTTTCAGCGCTTAGATAGCTCTTTTCGTATGGTTTAGGTCTGCTACGACTTCCAGCTTCTTTTTCCTACAAATTAGTGATTCGTTAACACACATTATAATTAAGTACCGTTGTTCGATAATAATCGCGCCATTAATGCGATATTATAGACGCGGTCGAACGAGATTTTTGTCTTGTGTCTTTGATTGTCAAAAATATATATAAATATGGAAAAAAAAAACAGTCGTCCAATTAAAACGGGTTTTCATTTCCGTTAATAGGGTTTCACTTTTTCGTTTTTTTTTTATTCTTCGCAACACCTTGCTCTTGTACCGAGAGATTATCGGTATGTTTCAAACAATTCGCGACTCCGTTGCTCGCACGAAGATGCAAGTATTAACCTAACGACCCAGTAAGACAATTTGATAAAAATCTCATCTTTTCATTTTACTTCATAGCCTTAAACGCCACAACAAAACCAAAGAGAATCGTAAACAATGGAACTGTAACAGTAACATAATCGCGACGAATATATCTGAAAGCGTAATTGTTACCATTTTATAAGATTATACAATTAAATGATCAACTCCATTCCCAAGGTTGAACAATATCTAAAAAAGGAACTAGTTACTCGAATAAATTATGCACACGGCGTGTACTACATAACGCTTCGAATTAAGTAATTATCTCTTTACAAAACGAAAAATACTTTTTTCTCCATAGCGCCGCCGCCGCCGCGTTATGATTGTAATGATATGCGGATGAATGTGGTTCGCATATACGTGCATTCTTTGGCGCTGGAATTATCTCGATATAATGCAACGTACCATAGCGCCACGTTTAATTTACTAAAATGCCACCATATACGGGATTCCTTTTAAATATATCTCGATTCGCGTTAGATGACACAGATGAACTAGTTATTACAATATGTCACCATTTCGTAATAATCGTCCGAGTAACCATCCATAGTATTAATGGTGTCATGTCGACTTTGTAATTAATACAAAAGGTAATAGATAAACGTCGATTAGATACGTAGTTATACGTACTTGAGATGAATTTCGATTAGGTTGAGGAAACAACGATACCCTAGGCCATTGCGGATAATACGATTCCATCATGTTCGGCACCATGTAATTATAATCCGAATAACTGATGAATGAACTCGATGGGTATATTGTTTTGCCATCGATCTGAAAAAATTAAAAAGCCATTTAATCAACGATTAAGAAATATCAACGTCGGTACATTGAAGAAAAATTATCACGAGGCGGTTCCATCACAAAATGGCGATTTGAAATTTTCCAAAATGGCGGAATTTTGGAAATTTCGATTACGGATAGCTTCCTTCATAATATATCAGATCTAGCCATAGGCGAACGTAGCTCATTAACAAGAGGCAGAGGGGCAAGGGGCAGGATGAATTACTATTTTCTGAAGAAAATTGATATAAGGAGAGGGGGCGATATAAAATTTTTATGCTGTGATGAAATGAGAAATAAATTTTATAGCAATGAAAGTACTTCAAAAAACGTCGTCAAAAAACAAAATAAAAATCACAACCTGCAAAATTTTGCCCAAAATGGATTCTTGGTTCATTTGCGGTAATTTACCGGTAATTTATGGTAATTTACCAGTAACTTGCGGTGATTTACCGTCATTTGGTGTATTTTACCACCAATTTACGATAATTTACAGTTGATTTACGGTTAGTAACCATTGATGATTTACCATAAATTTGTGGTTTTTTTGGTAACTTACCATTAACTCTCCATATTTACGGTAATTACCGGTAATTAACTACGTTTAAAATTTGACGAAATTCGGTTCGCTCGTTCTGGCGTGATGAGGTCACAAAGAAAACGGCCATCATTTCATGTAAATACTAGTCAAACCTACCCGTCCTTCGGACGGGCTATACAATTTTATTAATATGAACCATATAAACCATTTGAAAGCGGTTTATATTTTAATAATCTTTATTGAAAATAATGTACCTATTAATCGGAAATGCCAAATTTTTCGTCAAATGGGCTCGAACGGACCCGAACGGGACCAAAACGGACCGAACATACCCAAACGGAACTGAACCAACCCGAAAGGACCCGAACCGATCCAAACGGATCCGAACCAACCAGAGAAAACCTGAACCGACCCGAAAGGACCCGAACCGACCCGAAAAGACCCAAACGGACCCAAACCAATCCAAACGGACCCGAACCGACCCGAAAGGACCCAAAACAGACCCAAACCGACCCGAAAGGACCCAAACCGACCCAAACAGACCCGAATCGATCCCAATGGACCCGAACTGATCCTAACGGATCCGAACCGATCCAAAAAGGACCCGAACCGACCCGAATCGACCCAAACGGAACCGAACCGACCCGAAAGAACCCGAAACGGACCGAACCGATCCAAACGAACCCGAACAATCCTGGCTTCTGATTGGTCGAAACTTCGCAGAGCTTTTTATAAACTTTCCCGAAAACTTTTCGCAAATGTTTTATGCCTAAAGCCTGCTCCGAAGCACGCTCTTTCCAGTGGCGCAATCGGTTTTTTTCCACGTATCGCCGTTTTTAATTGATGCGCGGTCAAAGGAAACACCACTCCTGTTTATATATTAGAGAAGAAGAAGATAGAAGATAGAAGATGGATGACATATCATACATTTAAAAGAATGAATTTTTTCAAAAATTATCGAAAAATTGCGTATTTACTGGATTTTACCACCGTTGAATCAACTGATTATTTGATACCGAATAAAGAGAAGTTCGGATGCGGTTGTAAAAATAATTTTTAAATTTAATTTCAATCATTTCGGATACCTCCACGGACCACCGAAGCTTTTTTTAAATTCTACCATATTTATCAGAAATATAAACTGACAAGGCTAGATTCTCTACCCAAAAAAGTGCTCTAGAAAATGAACTTTTTTAAAGGAGGGGTGGGTAAAATGTTATGCATGGGAAGTAAACTTACAGAAGAGCTATTTCAAAAAAGCAGAAGTCCTCAACCCATTTTTGTTCCCATTTTGAGTTAGAGAGGGGAGGGGAGGTCAAAAATTTGGAAAAATTTTGTTGGGGTGGGCGTGGGGACTTTGGATTTTTGCATAGGTACTATCAATATCAATGATGAAAAATATCCAAGTTCAACAAATCCATCCTGTTCCGTTTAGGCGCCAGTCCCCCTTCAAAAATCACAAAATCGGGGATATGATAATTATAAAAGTACTATATTCAAAAGCTGCTGACGATATTCGCGTAATTGACCCATTTATTCAAATTCAGGGGTACCTAAATCGGTTATTTTTATAGTTCGGAGAAAATGGGGGAAAAAATGGAGTGATCAAAGTTGTCCTAGTACCTCTCGGAATAACGGCGATCCAAATTTGAGTAGCACTTCGTTCTCCAGGGGTACCTAAAGTAAGTGGAATGAACCCAAGTGAGGTTTTTTCAAAATAACTGCCCAATATTTGTTTTTTTAGCGAAAATGATTATTTTCAAAATTAAAGAGCATTAAATTTCCTTTCGAATGCATCTTGATTCACTTCCGTACGACAAAATGGAGCCGAGTTGAAGCGCGCCGCGTA